>SKCR01003416.1:0-102272 GCA_019454045.1 Zanthoxylum bungeanum | reverse complement strand
TATTTTCGTCTCTCTCACTCTCAAATCATCTCAGTTCCTCTCAAAATCATCTCCTTCAACCTTGCATCCACACCTAAGATATTTTGTGACCTCCCTCTACTCCTATTTGGTAATTATTTTCGTTTATTACTCATTAATCTTTTATATTCCCAATTTTTAGGTTTTAAAAACCCTAAGTTCTAGATTTGTAAGATTCCAATTTTTGAGTTGTTTTTGATAAAATTTCTTTTTCAAATTCATTCTAGGACGTATTCAGAACCTATACCAATCACTTTTTTTTTGGATCAATCAAGTCGTTTTTGAAAAACCCCAAAACTTTACACATTTTGCACAAAAACTCCAAAATTCTGCACTTTTTGCAAAATGAACCCTGAGAAATTGATCGTCAAAAGAGAATTTACAATGAATTTATTAAAAAGAAAGTGATTTCCAAACCCTATTTTTATAATCCTGAAGATTTAGCCGATTTTCTCTGTCACTCCATTCTCCAGCGTCACGAACTTACTTATTTTTGTCAAATATGTGATCCTATTTTTCCAAACCTTGTTAAAGTCTTTTACACCAATATGAAATTTCTCATTAGTACTCATGGAGCTTTTAGGACAATGGTCAACATAACTCACTTCACTGTCACTCCCAACTCTATTAACCGCCTCATCCTATAGAGTTTTCCGTCAACTTGAGTACATAACTGGATCCCGAGTTATGAAATTTGTGCAGAGAGACGCACTCGTCCCTCATCCATATCCGGATGTTCATGTGCTTAAAAAGGTTGACTTAGGGTTTGAGATGCAGGTCTTCACCGAAATTATTCAATGCATTATCTTACCTAGGAAAGGCCATATTGATGCAGTTAACCTACTAGATATCTGGTTCATGGGATCCCTCAGGCAAGATGTTCCCCTAGACATTGGGTTTCTGATTTGTCAGTATATTTAAACTGCTCGTTCTCATCCCCATTAGAGTCTTTCGTACGGCTCTCTGATCTCACAACTTCTCCACAAATATCATGTTGCAATAAGCCATGATGAGCCTACATTCCTTGTTACTCCACACCGACAAATTACTTTGGCCACTTTTCACGCTAAACGGTGGGAGAAAGTCAACGGTGTTTGGGTTATGAAAGCCAAGAACAAAGCTCCCGAAGCTTCTAGCTCCAAAAGATCAAGAACAATCAGTGTTGTTGATTCCGATGAGGAAGCCGACATTGCAGCAGCTGAGGCAGCATGACCATCAAGTTTTAGACTATCTGCGGATGAGCAGTACAACATTGTCATGGCTAGACTTGATTCTCTCACCGACACTTTAGGCACTCTCACCGCAACTATCACCCATCTTTCCACTTCGTTCACCACTTTCAGTACTCGAGTGGAGTAGACTCTTACTACTCAGCAACAACTCTTAGACTCCATGGAAAAGAAGATCGATTCCTTTACTGGAGATCTATAGATTATCGCTATGGCCTATATTATTTTTACATATTTTGGATGTATTTTGGATATTTATGTGGTTGTTCATGTTTTTCCTACTTATGACTTCTTTTAAATGAAATGACTATTTCCTTAAATTGAATACATTGATGTTTTATAAATGTTTTTTATATTACATGGCATGTTATATATTTTACACATCTACATTAATTTCTCATTATGTTTAATTTTTTGCTTCTCCAATCTTTTTGATAATGTCAAAGGGGAAAAATCATAATAATGAGATTAAAACTTGTGTTACCCTTACCCTTGTATTAATGGGGAGTAATTTTGTATTACTGTGTTTGTCTAAGTATTATAGAGTTATATTGGAGACACATATAGAGGGGGAGCTGATATTGAGGGGATCAAAATCGTCAATAATTTGGACTCTCAAAGCTTCACAAGTTGTAAAGGTTGTCATCATAAAAAATGGGGAGATTGTTAGCGACATATTTTCAAGATGGATTTTGATGACGCAACACTTGAAGTCCTCGACGCATATTTGTGAGACATTACAAAAAGATGTCGAAACGCATTGGTGATAAAGAGCAAATGATGTGAAAGACGAGTCTCAATCGAAGAAAATTTTGTATGGTTTTAGCTTAGGTCTCTCTTTGTAAAGTGAGTTGTTTATTTACGTATCTAACATGCACTTTCATATAGATGCTTTAGGGTCATGTGCGAAATACTTTTAACGTTCAAAACCTGTATTTTTGTCACTGAGACCGGCATACCGGTCCCCTAAATTGACATACCGGTCCCCTAAACCGGCATACCGGTGGACCTGTTCTGTTTTGCAAAGCCACTGAAAATGGCATGACTCTTACCGGTCCCATACCGGTATACCATACCAGTCAAGCTGAGGATTACATAACTGAGCCTATTGTTTTGCATTCTTATTGAAACAAGCAAGTCTCATACCGGTCTTCATATCGGTGTAACATATATATTTTTCAAACGGTAATATATTCGTTGTGTGTCAGACCGACATACCGGTGTTTGGAGACCGACATACCGGTCTCAGATAGAACTGATATGGCAAACTTTCATTTTACTATATATTTGCCCCAAATTCGTTTTTGCAAATAGAACAACATCTTCAAACATTTTCTTGAAAGCAAAAACAGTGAGAAACACAAATCTTATTGATCAATTCATTCTCATCATTTCATAAGCTCATACATAAATCTTCATTTACATCTTAGTGAGCTTAGATATATTTGAGCAACTCACTCACTCACTCTTCAATCTTTATATTTTCTAGTAAGTGAGTCCTCAAATAATGTTGTAAACACAAAACCTTATTTTATAAAACACTTGTGTTGAAATCCCTTGTGTGAGTACTCTCATGTGTGGAGTTTGTGTAAAAGGTTTAAGAGAAGCCTTGATGAAAAATCTCTTGGTTATAAGTTTGTTGAAACTAGTGGAACATTCAAGCGTGCTTGAAGAGAGAGTGGACGTAGGCAAGTGATTTGGTCGAACCACTATAAACTTAGTATTGTATCTCTCTTCCATTATCTTTTAAATTGTGCAATTTTACTTCAAATCAATATTTATAATTCCGCATTAATTTTTTATTACCCAATTCATCACCCCTTGAGTACAGTTGTTACTTGTTATTGCTTGTAAGAAATTTCAACAAGATTACTTGACCATGTAATGGTTAGATTATAATTAGGAATATAAATCCATTGATCTAATCTAAATCTACAAATTAAACATAATGAGATCTATATTATATGACAATATATATATAAACATAATGAGATTAAAAATTGAAGATGTAAAATATCCAAAATTAACAAGAGACGGATCGAACCTTCTTAGTGGAAAACTCAAATCTGTAGATTGAGATATTATATTGCCGGTCGATTGAGTGCCCCCAACTAAAAGGATCTATAATATTTTTTTAACAAAATAAATGAGAGTAGAGCTTGAGAAAGACTAAAAATTAAAGCCAAAAAAAAAAAAAAAAATTACGAGAACAAAGCAACGAAAGGAGGAGAAGGTGTTTATGTACCTGTAGAATTTACAGGAAGCTGAAGATGGTGGAAAGAAATCGAGGACCTGCAAACTTGAACACAGAGAAAAACTAGAACAATAGAGTTTGTAGATACTGGTGCTTTTCAAAGTTCTACCAGCATTATTAATATTACTCCTTTGTTAAATTAAGCCAAACTTTCTTAGTATTTTAATTATATTTTTGTAAATATTATTATTATAAAATATGAGAGAATTTTATTTAATTTCACTTTCACTCACAAAATTGGCTATTATATATATAATGACATTGTTCTTAGAGGAAAAAAACAAAAAAAATAAAAAATCATATTTTATCATTGCGATAGATTAATTTATTTATTTCAATTTTATACACAACTTGCAAGGAAATGATTAATTAACAAGAGGCTCTTGTCATCTTCCTTACCTCACCTCCCATCACCGTAATAATTAAAGAAAAAAACACGTTGTGAAAGACTCGATTGATAAGACCAATTTTAACAGGATGAACTTATAATAATATTTGTTGCATTTATGTTATTTAATTTCGACATGGAGCCTTCTAATTACATGTGGGCCGTTGGATGGGAGAGATTCTTTGGTGTAACGGTGGTATGAATGACGTGGTACCACAAACGAATTAAAAATGACATGTAGAGTTTCTTCACCTATTTTTAGTTGTTTTTAAGTTTTTAACACGCGTGTCAGTTGATGATTGGCTTGTTGCATGGATGACGTGGTACCACTGTTGCATAGAAGATTTTCTCGTTGGGTGGATGTGTTAAATTAATAAAATTAATTTTTTTTTATTCTTTCGAATTTCGATACAACGCTCCAGATTTACTTTAAAACGGGCTCTAGTAAAATTATTAGAGCCCCGTTCTTTAATTCAAGCCTCTATTATGCTGAGAATAATTTTGGTTGATTTAATATTGTTATATACTACAATTTGTGCATAGAAACATGATATTATTACTTATTAGCTTTTTTTTTTTTTTTTTTTTTTTTTTTTTTTTTTTTGAACGATGGAAACCCCGCGCCACCAAACCACCCATTCTGGGCCGCGACGCAGGTAAAACCACCGGCTATCCTAGGCTCTTACAAGAAGTGCACCCTCTGGATTCGAACCCAGAACCTCAAAGTGAGATCCTGGACCATACTCCACCAAGCGATGGGGACTATTACTTATTAGCTACTCAGCTGTAAACTCACATGAAGCTGTTCTTCAATCTCTAGAATAATTGGACTTTTGTGTTTAGAAATTTTATTATTAACACCTCTCTCATATTGTACAAAATTAATAGCAAGTAAGCAAATTGGTGAGTTGACTTGGAATGAATTAATAATATAGCAAGTCTCAAAAACGTTTTCCCCGATTTTTTTAATTAATTTTTTAATGTGTTTGTGAATACCAATTAATTTAGTTGATAATAGGGGGACAGTGTCATGTGGAACCCATTTGGTGTTCATTTTATTTTATTTTATTTTTATGAAATAAATATTAATTTTCCGATGATTTAATTTAACCCACCAGTCATTAGCTATTTAACATACTTTTAGATATTATTATTTATCAACTATATGTTTGTTGATCGTATTTTTTAATGGCAATAACAATGGAGATTAATTAATTAATTTTTAATGTATTTATGAATATCAATTAATTTAGGATATAATTATAGGGGACATGGTGATGTGTAGTGCCACTAACTCTATTGTATTTTGATTCTTGAAATGAAATGAAATTAATTTTACAATGACTTATTAAAAATAAACAATTTCTGGTTATCTTGAAATTAGGAACGTTACATTAGACCTACCCAAATTAAAATAAAGATTATACAGAATTTGTTTACATGTTGCAACAAATTAATTTATATTGACTTTCGTGAACAACATGCAAATATGAAAGGAAAGAAAAAAAAATCCACCATAAGGTATAATTATACACAACTTGCAACCGACGAAGCTATAATTTAATATGTAAATCAAATTTTTAATTTGATTTTTTGATAAATGTAAATTAAGGTTCCTTTAAAAGCTTGATTTGTTTGGCGGGAAATGATATAGCAGAACCTCACTTCATGATTTAAAACATACGTCACTAATTTATTAGATGGCTTTCTGGAGTCGTTTAAAATGATTTCCAGTATATATTTTTTTAAAGTGAAGATATTTTAATTAAAATTTTTGACTTAAATTCAAATATTACAAATTTAAATACTTGAATTAAGCAATCAGATATTTAAAGTCAAAATAATATTTAATTATGTCAATTAAGTCATTAGATTGTATGAGATTAATGGTTAAGAGTTTGATATATGGACTTGGATAAAAAATTTAAATGAATAATCATATTTTTTTTATTAGTATTTTTTAAGAGATAATGACACCCAACTACTCTTCAAATTGATATAATGACACTTTAATCCCAAAATAACGATATTTTTTTTTATTGGGATAGCTTACCGAGCTTTTTAGGGTACCAATAGACTAGAAATGCGTCCATGAATGTGATGGAACTGTCAGAATTCGAATCGGAGTAGCCGAGCTCATGGATCACTATTTACTACTCGATTATCACGTTTTGCGTAAAACCCAGCTCCGATCAACAAACCATCACCATAACCTTATAATACGTTGCGTCGTAAATCGAAAAAATGAGTTGGGACCAGGACGCCAAAGCCGCACCCTTCACTCTCATTTTCCCGTCTATTTCGGCCACCCAATGACGTAGGGTGGCTGAACCTGCCAGTGCCGTTGCACCTGGCCGGCAAGGGGAGGAAGGCCGGCTATCTGCCATTCTTCTCTCGCACGTCGTGGAAAATGATTTTGGCCAATTTTGAAATTTTGGCAAACCTATGGGTTTATATAATAAAATTCTTGGAATTTGCATTCAAGTCCCCGCGAAAATTGCAAAAAAATTCACTAGCACCCGACTACTTCAGTAATTCATATTTTGAGATACTTATGATACAAATTTTGAAAAGTGTTCAAGAAGAAAGTTGTCAGTCTCAGAAAAATGAGTTGAATGAATTAAAAAATTAGCTCAACCAGAGTTCGTTGGTTTTTTTTATCCAAACAACAAACTTTCCTCATATAAAAAAATATATACAAATTCACGTAACTATTTCTCGAAATCACATGCTTTCCAAAGAAACTCCACTTTAGAACATTCTTAACTATTTTTCAACACTTAAACTCTTAAACTCTAATATCATTTCGTTTTGAAATCTTATATCTGATCCGAAAACTTCCAGAAATATTTTCAAAATTGGGATATTACATACTCTAATACTCCACTCGTGGATTTGGAAAGAAAGGACCATTGTAATATCCCGAATTTTTAGAATATTTCTGAAAGTTTCTTGAATCAAATTTAAGGTCTTGGAATGAAATGACAATGGAGAATAAGAGTTTATGTGTTAAAAATAGGTCGAAATGTTTTAAAGTGAAGTTTCATTGCATTGAAAAATGCATTATTTTGAGAACCGGCTACACGAATTTTATATATTTTTCTATATGAGTAAGTACTTTTGTTGTTTTGGCTATAAAAATAGCAAAAGAATTTTGAATGAACTGTTTCTTTCTTGTTTTTGTTTGGCTATTTTTCGAAAATACATAATTTTAGGATTCAACCAAAATGGTTGACTTAGAACAATGTATAATGATGTATTAAGAGTATCAGAATTATTTTGAGTGAAAAAGAAAGATTCGAAAGGTTCCAGATCAGTTCGTAACTTTTTCAGACTTTTCAGATGATTTTTTGGTTTTAGTTCGAAAGTGAATATGTAATTGTGAATAAGTTGTATCTTGTGTATTAAGAGTAATGAAATTGAAATCGTTGAAATTAGACTCTATTAAGGTGTTCCAAAAAATTCCAAAAATTTATAAAGTTAAGTCGTGAATTTCGTAAAATAGCGATTCTAACTGTATTTCACACCATTTATTTTGACAGATCTGACAAGGATCAGGAGTATTCGTGAAGCCAGATAGGTATTCCAAATGATGAATACCTGACATATTGGTTGTTGTTTATTTTTAGAAAAGATGTGAGAATGAGAATTCTTAGGTCCGGGCCATGTGGACGTTTTATCGTCCACATATTAATAAAGTAAATCAATAAAACAACGTTGTTTTATTATTATACAGATGATAAAATGTCTGCATGATTCACACACACACACACACACACACACAACACACACACACACACACAACACACACACACACACACCACACACACACACACACACACACACACACACACACACACACACACACACACAACAACACACACACACACACACACACACTAATATACGATATAAAAATTTTCAGAATAATATGAGATATATATTTATGTGTTTTACGATTTACAAGTTATTTGTCAGATTTGATACGTGTTGTGTGATGAGTCTGATATGTAAGGGGGTACTTTTGTTTTATTATTTTTCTGAAGAAAGTGTTTTGAAAATATTATTTTAAACAAAGATTTGATTTTGAATGAGATGTATTTGATTCCGCTTATGTTATGATATGATATGTTTTTGTCACGACGCTCATACTAAGTTTATTTGTTTATACTTTTAAAATCATTATGGTGCTCGTATAGTGTCTTGCCCATATATAGTGGATTGAACCGCTACCCTCTGTTGACATGGTATTGCTTTCGTACATTGTTTGGTCAGAGCGTACGACTCAGACATTGGTTGTTTGATTAGTTTTTGATGTATTTTCAAAATATGGGTTAAAACGGTTACTTTATACTTTCCATTTTTGATGATGGATGAGTTTGACTGTATAAAATTTATGTCTGAAATTAGTTTGTGACCGGTTTGGTTGAAAAGTTGGTATTGTGTCATAATAGTTGATGTGAATCAATGACTGCATGTAGGACAAGCCCAAAAGATTGATCCATTACATATTCCAATAGGGCCAATCACAAGGCAACGAGCTAAGAAGATCAATGAAGCAATGAAAGGTCTAGTCCTGAAGACCTTCGCCGAACAATGTAAAAAAAAAAATCTTTTCAAATGAGCTTATTAGAAGTGGGTTCAAACTACATTCATCTGACCCATTTATTTGAAGATATTTACTTTTAATGTTTTAATTTATTTATTGGGTTAGGCTAAATTAGGACTTGGGTGAGAGGTTTATTAAAGTAGTATGAGAATTTTAAATCTTAATTAGATCAGGACTTTGTTTTAGTTTCCTATTTGGATTTTAAATCTTTGTTAAATTAGGATTTTATATTAGTTTCCTATTTAAATTTTGAATATTTTGTTAAATTATGATTTTATTTTAGTTTTCTATTTGGATTAGGGTTCTTAAGCCTTACTATATAAGGTGGTCTTACGTATTAATAAAATTAGAATTTTCAGACAAAAACTTGTTATTGTAGTGAGCATTGTGAGAGAAAAATGAGTGAATTTCTCTTGTTCATTAAATTGAACACCCAACTTATCAAAGGGGTTGCATCTTTTGCGACGTCCAATTGCAAATAAAGTTTATTTCTTGATTTTGAAAGGATTTTCAAGGACAAATTTTTTGAAGATTTAATCTGATATTGGAAAGGGTTTTGTTCCTATAAAATCATGATTCGCGGTTCTTGGGTGTTTGCTCAATTACGTGGGGTTGCCTATGACTCAATTTTACGACGGTATTCATTAGTAGTCCAGGTTAGGGAATCCATTCAGACGACATTCATCTCATACTTATTCTAAAATAAGTAGAGAGTCTCGTACGAGCATTGTATACATGCGCCAATATACAATTTGTGTAAGCATGTTTTGGAAGTTTCTCTCATATTTTCTAATATATATTATTATAATCTCACTCTATTTCTTCTGTCGTTTATGATATGAGTGTGGTTATTTACTGAGTTTTATAACTCACACCAAAACAGTTTCTGCCAACAAAGTCGGTCAACTATTCAAGATTTTGGAAAGTCAAGCTTGAGATGACGGATCACCCAAGTTGCAATTAGCTAATCTATAGTCTTGGATAGTGTCGTAGAAATCTAGAAACCAAGTTGATTATCTTTATGTTTTGAGTCGTGCTAAGCATGACGTTGTATGTATATTATGGGCACGAAGCCTTTAAGTATTGATGATGAGCATTTGATGTTTCTTGAGTAGTGAGTAGGTCTTCTTGTATATTTGATGTTCATTACTGGTCACATTGAGGTGTTGAATTGTGTTTTTTAGGTTGTATAAATTTAGGGTGTGTCATTGGCGTATTTATGTAATCTTTAGGCGTATGAAGATAGATTATTCATATTTCATGTCGATAGCATCCTAATTTCGACGGAATGTTACAACGACACAACTCCAATCAATACTTGGTCATTATTAACAACTATATTTACTCACAATAGGAAAGGATAACAACATCCCATAGTTTAATTTGGCAAGATGGTGTTTATGCGTATAGATAAAATATAATTGAGTCATTATAATCAAATTGAATAATAATCCAAAAAAAAAAAGGAGTATTCATCATCATTTTTGATAAAGTTACGTGAAATTATTTTCCTATATCAATCACATGACGCTGGGCATGACCACAGTATAGATCTACAGGCATGTATTTCAGCGACAGCCATAATACATTCATTATAATTTTGAGTATTATTTATTTAACAAAGTCCTCGGGAAAACAAACAACGCGGGTGGCCATCGGATTATGTGTCTAGTAATATATTTTTAATGAAAATAAATAAAGTTAAAATAAGAGTTTCATATTTAATTACGGTTGTCTTGATTTGCGAATCCCAGCTCTCAGGGTTTGTTGAACCGAAAAAGAAGGAGTTATGAACTCGGCATCTTTGACTTTGAAGGCCACGAGACATTTTTCACTTCCGGAAACGATGGATTCACCATCTGTTATCTTCAAAATTTATGTTTGGAACATGCTAAAAACACCCTACTTATTAATCCTTGAGACAGTTTTCAAAATTTTAATATAATTTTTATTAAGTCACCAAAATTCTAAACAACTCATAATTGTCCCTGGTCCTAGGGTAAGAGAAGGAAATTCACTTATTAATTCAAACAAAAAGTCTACAACCATCTAGAATATTCTCAATATTTTTTTATTATTAAGGATATTATATTAAAACGAAATTATATATAATATCCTTTCTCTATCATAATTTCCGTTTTAGAATAATGTCCTTAACATTTTCTATTCTATTTTCATTTTCTGACATGTTGGAAATTCTCTAATATATATAGGAAATATGTAGGAGATACATGTCTCTCCTACATATTTCCTATATATATTCGAATTATGGAACGTAAAAATCGAACGTTGAAGGAAATGATAAATGTCATGTTGACAATCTCTGGGGGGAAGTTCCGCCAACTACATTTTAAACAAGCTACCTCACAAAATTCTGGACAAGACACCGTATGAATTGTGGAAATGTCATGTACTTTCCTACAAATATCTGAAAGTGTGGGGGGTGTCTCGCCAAAGTGATGGTTCCTAAACCTAAGAATGTGAGAATATGACCAAAAACTGTTGATTGTATATTTATGGGATATGCTGACAACAATAGCGCATATCGATTCTTGGTACATAAATCCGAAATTCCTGACATCAATCCAAATATGATAATTGAGTAAGAGAATACGACGTTCTTTGAAGATGCATTTCATTGTAAAGGAAAACAAAGAACGAAGTCTCTTAAAAGAAGCATTGATACTACTACAAGTAGTGTTCAGGTTTACCAAGAATCAGATCAACATGAAAATGAACCTAGACGTAGCAAAAGAGCAAGAACGTCTAAGTCATTTAGACCTGATTTTTTGACATACTTGTTAGAAAATGACCCTAAAAGCTATAAAAAAGCAATGTCTTCTCCGGAGGCACCTTTGTGGACCATCAATAGTGAGATTGATTCTATCATTCAAAACCATACTTGGGAGTTGATTGATCTTCCTCTAGGTTGTAAGCCACTGGGCTACAAATGGATTTTCAAACGGAAGATGAAGCCAAATGAATCAATAGATAAGTACAAGGCAAGACTTGTCATAAAAAAGATTATAGACAAAAGAAGGTCTTGATCACTTTGATACCTATTCACCAGTGACCCGTATGACTTCAATAAGAATGTTTATAGTCATAACAACTATATTTGGTCTTGAAATACATCAAATAGATATAAAGATGACATTCTTAAATGGTGAATTGGATGAAGAGATTTACATGGAACAACCAGAAGGTTTCAATATTCATGGACAAGAACACAATGTGTGCAAACTTGTAAAATCCTTATACGGATTAAAACAAGCACCTAAATAATGGCATGAAAAATTTGACAAAAAGATGTTGTCAAGTGGGTTCAAAATCAATGAGTAGGATAAGTGTGTATACACAAAATCAACTCAAAATGGTATGTCATTGTGTGTCTCTATGTAGACGATATGTTGATAATTGGTAGTAATCATGAGATGATTTGGTCAACCAAGAAAGTATTGACCAACAAATTTGATATGAAATATTTAGGAGTTGCAGATGTGATATTAGGAATTAAAATTTCCAGAACATCAGAGGGATACATATTATCTCAGGCTCATTATGTTGAGAAGATACTTGAGAAATATAATAAATGAGATCTAAATGTGGCTAGAACTCCAGGACATAACTATTGGAAAGCCATAGTAAGAGTTTTGAGGTATCTGAGAGAAATTTTAAAATATGGTCTACATTATACGAGATATTCTAATGTTCTAGAAGGATATAGCGATGCTAACTAGATATCTGACACAGTGGATTCCAAGTCCACGAGTGGATTTATTTTCACACTTGGTGGTGCAACCATGTCATGAAAATCCTTGAGGTAAACATATATTGCCCGGTCTACTATGGAACCTGAGTTTATAACATTAGACAAAGCAGCAAAAGAAGCAAAATGTCTTTGAAATTTCCTAGAGGATATTCCAAATTGGCCAGAACCAGTGTCAGCTATAAGTCTACATTGTGATAGTCAATTAGCTATAGGGAGAGCCCAAAATACAATATATAATGGTAAGTCTCGATACATACGTCGTAGACACAATACCATATGACAACTGCTCTCAAGCAGCATAAATTCAATAGATTATTTCAAGTCAAAGGAAATCCTAGCAGATCCACTTACTAAATGTTTACATAGAGAGCAAGTTAGAAATCATCGAGGGGAATGAGCTTGAAGCCTGTAAATTAAGAATTATCACTTTGGAAACCCAACATGACTGACTGAAGATCCTACGATATAGGTTCAAAAGGACAACTGAAACTTTGTGCAATTCAAAACAAGCACTGTAAAGTTCTATACTCTTTCCCATTCCTTTAATGACGCAGAGTGCTGTCTATCAAGGTTAAGATAAACTAAGGCTTTTAATGATCACTATATTAGGAGAAGAGTCCTAATGGGGTAAAAGCAGATTACCTTCATAGTAGATCACCTATTTCAAGTAAGAAGTGAGGCCGCTTCCATGAGAATTTTGAACGCTGAATTTGTTGGGGTTTTGGCGCTGACTCAGCGGAAGCTCGCGATTCGGGTGAAATCATAATTTTAAAATTTTTTAAATTACCGAATGAATTATTCAATATCCAATATGAATAATTCATTCATATTTCACCTAAAAATATTTATTCGATATCAAATAACGACATAAATAGTTAAGAAATATCGTGAAACTTTTACGAAAAATATTTTTCCACAAAATGGCATAAAACACATTTTTGACCGAACCGACCACCCAATGCATATGAGGGCTGCCTAGGTCAGCCCCAACAGTACTAGGGCAGTTCATGGGCTGCCCGAACATTGATCAACTCACTATTTGGGCAGCCGTCTCCCGGTTGGCTCAAAAGTCACCCGGTAACGCCATTTTTCACATTTTTTGCATATTTCAACTCCGAAACAGTTTCCGGCAATTGTTCCAATACCCAAAACGCATCCAATACATTTATATGACATAATTTCCATCACCGTAAACCCATTTTTCCAGATCTGATCCAGAAACCAAAAATATCAATATATCATGCTTTAATCCAATTTTCTTAACATTAATCACAACACCAATCCAAGACACTACCAATGAAGCACCCAAGAACAATTCTAGGCATTACAAGAGTGGTCATAACACTCTAGAATGGCAACAAGTCATCAAATTGTTGGATAATTATGACCCATATCATCACTATTTATACAGAACATGGTGTTGTTGTACAAATTAACTATGTGACAAAGGAAATTGCTCTTTTATCATTTGTAATTGGATTACTCGGATATATAAATGATAAAAGTCCATATGATTAGTACCGGATTAATAAGATATGAGACAATATTAATCCATAAAGGTTTAATCATTAAATATCCCTAGTCGTAGACACCGGGTGTTTTGTTTATAAAGATGATATCGAGATATCTACATTAGATATAAATAATGGTCTTTATATTTTGAATATAAACGAATCTCAAACATATAATATGACAAACAAAAGCTCAAATTGAGTAAATCAAATGAGACTTATTTGTGGCATTGTTGTCTGGGACACATTAACAAGACTCGTATATCCACTCTTTGAAAGAGTGGATACTAGGACATATTTGATTCTAATTCAAATGATATTTACGAATCTAGTTTATTAGGCAAAGTGCCTAAAATACCTTTTACTTGGTAAAAGTGCAAGTGCCACCGATCTGTTAGCCCTCGTTCATAGTGACGTAAGTGGGCCCATGTCTAGCTAGGCTAGAGGTGGATATGAATACTTCGTAACCTTTACGGATGTGGCATCGCGTTATGGTTATGTGTATTTTATGGAACACAAGTCAGAAACTTTTGAATAATTCACAGAGTTTCAACACGAAGTAATAAAACAGTCCGGTAAAAGTATTAAAAATATTACGGTTGGACCATAGTGTAAAATACTTAAACATATGAGTTTCAATATTACTTGAAAGAGTATGGTATTCTTTCACAGTGGAATCCTCCCGGGACACCTCAATTTGACGATGTGTCCGAACAGAGAAATCGAACTTTGTTGGACATGGTAAGGTTACTGATGAGTCGCTCTGAGCTACCAATTTCATTCTGAGGATACACATTAAACAATGCAATACTTATTTTGAATAAGTTTCCATGAAAATTTGTTAGACATACTTCATATTCGATATGAACAGGAAAGAAACCGGGTTTCTCATTCTTGAAGATTTGGGAATGCTGGGCACACACTAAATGTTTGGATGGTACCAAAATAAAACCCAAATCGGATAAGTGCCTATTTGTAGGTTGTCATAGGGAAACCAAAGTATAATACTTATACACCTCACAAGAGAACAATGTAATTGTTGCTTTCCATGCGGTTTTTCTAAGAGGAATTCCTATATGCAGTGGTAAGTGGGAAGAAAGTAAAACTTGATGAAAATCATAGTAATACTGTTCCAGGCACCGAGTCCTCACGGAACACCAACAGTTCATCAAGGATGAAACTGTACCAATAATCTTCGAATACAAAAGAACCGCGTAGGTCGGAGAGAGTCAGAAAACAACCTGGGAGGTATGTGTTTCTGATATCACCTCATGTAGATATCAATCTTATTGAGAAAGACGAACGGCTACGTATGAGAAAATGATACAAGGTATCGACTCCTTTTATGACAAAGTGCCATGAATTCCAAAATGGATTTCATGTATACCAACCAAGTTTAGACACTGGTTGATGTACCAGAAGGCATTGTGCCTATTGGTACTAAATGAGTCTTCAAGGAAGACATACATGGATGACAACATACAAATGTACACAGCTAGACTTGTACAGAAAGGGTATCAACAAAGACATAGTGTCGACTACGACGAAACTTCTTCACCTGTTGCCATGATTAAATCCATTCGGATATTGCTTGTTAATGCTGCATATTTCATTTATGAAATATGACAGCTGAACGCCAAAACCGCTTTCCTTAACGAAAACCTTTTGGAGGATGTTTGTATGCAACATCCTGACGGTTTTGTCGTGCCAAAACATGCAAACAAGGTTTGCAAGTTAAATCGATCCATTTATGGATTGAAGCAATCATATCGTTCTTGGAACCAACATTTTGATGAGATCATAATGATATATGATTTTATTCAAAACGAAGATGATTCTTGTGTATATAAGAAAGTTAGTGGGAGCACACTGACAATAAATGTCCTATAAGTTGATGATGTATTGCTTCTTAGCAATAACATTCCCATGATATAATAGGAGAAAGCTTGGATTTCATTAAAATTCTCCATGTAATACCTGGGAGAAGCAGGCTTTATTCTAGGAATAAAGTTCTTTTGGGATAGATCTAGAAAGCTGATGACACTCTCTCAGTGTTCGTACGTTTTGAAATGTACGTGACCTGATGTCTCATATGCTTTGAGCATATGTAGACGCAATCAGACCAATCCAAGTGATGGTCACTGGATTGATATAAAGAACATCCTTGAGTATCTTGGACGAACTAAGGATGCTTTCTGGGAATATGGGGAAATGAGAACTTGAGGTGACTAGGTTCACCGCTGTAAGTTTCCAAACCGATAAAAACGACTATAAGTCACAATAAGGGTACATATATAGTTTGAATAACAGAACAATGAACTGGAAATCTTCCAAGCAAGATACAGTTACCGAATAAACAACAAGAGCGGAACATTGCTGCAGCTGAGGCAGCAAAAGAAGCATTTTTGGATCTATAAAATTCCTAATTGGATTAGGAGTAGTTCTGTTAGCAGCTGAGCTAGGCTACAACGCATGCTAAGGAACCATGGTCTCATCAATGATCCAAGTATGTACTTCAACTAATTCATCTGATTCGTTCGATCATACATCGTGGCGATATGATGATCGAATAAATCGAATCAGATGATAATCTTGCAAATCCGCTGACGAAAGCTGTTTCTCAGCAGAATTTGAGCGACCCGTGCATAGTTCAAGTGTTGGACACTTGAGTGATTGGCTATAGGCCAAGTGGGAGATTGTTGGAAAATTATGACCCATAACATCACTATTTGTATAGAACATGGTGTTGTTGTACAAATTAACTATGTGACAAAAGAAATTGCTCTTTTATCATTTGTAATTAGATTACTCGGATATATAAATGATAAAAGTCCATATGATTAGTACCAGATTAATAAGATATGAGACAATATTAATCCACAAAGGTTTAATCATTAAATAACCCTAGTCGTAGTATTATCGAGAATGGACATCGATAATGTGGAATATACTACTACTACACTTGTGCGTGTTATGGAAGCGTAACGACATAGTTCTCATATATTTGGGTATTGGATACTCATGCAAGTGTAATAAGAGGTTCTGTTTACCGATGGTACGGAAACAACTTCGCTCTGGATAGACCCCTCAGAATCCTATTGGTAGTATGGCTATGTGTCTATGGGAATCCGAATCAGGGTAGGTATATTTGATCTTAACCTGAGACTTGCATCACTAATACTTGCGACAATCAGTATACTTTGGTTTTGGTCATCCAGGGCTTTAACAGGTTCTGTGTACGCCTCTTCTGGGTATACTGAGAATCGTAGTGTATTGGGTGTGATGTCAAGATGGAAGTATCACTTCAGTCATATGGAGATGATGATCACGCAGGGATACAGAACTGGTACTCTAAGTGTTATAGCCATCAGGGAAGTATAACTAGGTCATGACTTTCCGATCATAAAGAGACTAGTTGCTAGTGATTCGATATATGTTTCGTACGTGGCAGACACAACTCCAGCCCCAGGCCTAGCATGTGACATCCGATACTGGATCGTAATGCGTAATACTACGTATACTACGCTTGACAAAGATCTTATATTCCGTAGAAGAATATTTCTGGAGAATTGGGTAGGTACGGTGTTTTGCTAGAAGCCAGCTATGTCTTGTAAATCGGTAAGTACGTGGTACCGGGTACGCACGTATTCGGATAGTCCGATGACCGTATTTACTGCCAACATATACATGGATCTCTTGGGTCGCATCCCAAAGATTCACCGATTATATTTGACTCGAACAAAATTAATCTGGGATTAATAATGAGAGAGAGAAAATTAATCTGAGATTAATTACGGCAAGAATAAATCTGGGATTAATTATCAGAGAAAGAATTAATCTGGGATTAATTGCGTCGATAATTTATCTGGGATTAAATTCGTCGAAATGAGAGAACGCGATTAATTTGGAATTAATCGGTAAAATAAATTTAATAGTTAAATAAGATTTTACTATTTAATTTATTTCATTGGGCTAAAATAATATATTAGCTATATTAAATGAAATCGGATTTGAACGCGGAATTAAATTGGATTTTAATTCTAGCGAACGAATTAATTTGGAATTAATTCGTTAGCGACTTTAATAATAATTTTACGAGGCATAATTATTTAATTAAATTGGATTTAATTATGTCACGACGGAAAATTCGTTTAATCGGATTAAAAGAACTCGGGCCCAAAAGTGTGTTGTATAAGTAATTTGAATTTTAAATTCAAAGTGGTGGGACCCACTCATTTATATCAACTAGTCATTTTTTGATGTAAGTTGTTGGGATTTTAAATTGGATTTTACTAACCCATCAAACCTACCAACTAAAATAGACAACTAATGAATTTTAGAAAATATATTCATTATTATCTATTTTCCTTTAATGGCCGTGGGGCCATTATCTTCTCTTGGCAATTTGGCCATAAGATATAATGCTTTTCTTTTGAAGAATTGTAATTTGCCTTTTTTTTCATTTTAATGGTCGTGTGGCCATTGACTACTTTTGAAGTTTTGGCCATAAGCCAAATGGCCCTTTTTGTTTTTGAAGAATCGGCCGAATGGCCTCTGCATTGGATTGGCCGAGAAAAGCAATTGGCTTTTCTTCTCAAGATTGGCCGGTTGCTTCCCTCTCTCTTGGGAGATAAAATTTGTTCCATTTGTTCTTGCTAGCACATAAAGGAGTCAAGTGAAGGTGATAGAGATACTCACCCATGAGCTTGGAAGCTTCAACATCCATGAAAAGTTTTGAACTCAATCGATCAATGTAAGTCCTCCGCAACTTATTTTTGATTTTATTCACACACGAATCACGCTTAGAGATCCCGTGGCATGTTTAGGATACTAACACAAATGACAAAATTGAACTAATATTACACTAATATTATCCAATCTAACTTCACACATGCATATAGCCTCCAAATCCATCCTCCAAATAAAAAAGGCCCAAAATCTAAGAAAGAAAGTAAACCCTAGAACAATTCTAGATACTCAATAACAAGAAACAAATTTTCTAAGCTTAAGAATATTAAAGATTACCTCAAAATCTTCAAATTTCCTTAAGCATTTTTCTTGATTTATTCACATTTTCTTAAGTTTTTCTCAAAAATAATTTTGGAAGCACTCTAAAAATGGTGGAAACTTGGCCAAGACAAGCTTAATAAAATAGAAAACAATTTTTCCCTTTAAATATGCACATGGCCGAAATTTAGGGGTGAAAGGGCATTTTTGTCATTTTGAAAAAAATATCTAATAAGCTTTTAAGTTGTCAAATTCAATTTGATAACTTCAAACTTAAATGAATATACCACTTGTAACCAATAATAATTAAATATTTTTCATAACAATTATGAAAAAGAATATCATTTAATTATTCAAATATTTAACTTTTAAATATCTAAATAAATAATTAATTTAATTATTATATATATATATATATGTATTTTTATTTACATTAAATAACAAATACATATATTAATGACATGTGTCAAAGTCTCATTTGACAATTAATTAATATGTATCAAATCAAATTTTGTATCAAATACGAATACACATTAATTATTAATTGACCAAAATTCCCTAAAGCATGTGTTTTCGTTTAACCGTTTAAACGATTCGAATTAATTCATTTAATCCGGTGAAGTATTATGAATAATCTGTATTATTCATAACGCGTTGCCTAAGTGCTAAACGAGTACACTTCATATTGTAGGACTCTCTAAGTTTAGGTTTATCCGTCATGAAATCCAATTTCGTGTACATAATTCACCCACACATAAATTATGACGACCACAAATAATCTCGCTAAACTATGCAAGTCGAGGTCATTGCATAAGTATAATCCCTCCGTCACAGGCTATTCATATTATACCTAGGATATAGATAAGAACGTCAAATTCTTATGGTATAATATAGTCGACTTTCAAATTTACGATCTCTAAATAACACTCGGAACTCGATTCTAAAGTTATACCACGACCATGGATTTACTAGATCGCAAACACATGTAGGATACCTATGCCCTGTACACAGGACTGACATATTCTATCTTGATACGCACTGGATATCATGAGCATCGGTCCACACCCAAAGAAAAGGCGGAGGTCTGATCTAAATAGATCGGGGACGTGACTGCCATCAAAGTGTGAAGGATAACTCATATATCCACTGTGGTATCTCAATTCGAAGGACTACTATGCTCGCTCAACTCGAGAAGATTCCTTTTGACGTTGATGTACCATTTATTAGGAAATCTTCAGTGAGTCGTTCAGTGTTTATCAAATAAACACCTACATATCTATACGAGTCTCCCGAGACTCATGGTTCATTGGGATAAACCATCGGACCAAGTCACGATATACGACATGTACTGGTCTCAACAGATTTTACTAACCGACCCGTGTTAGTAAATCTTTACCAGGAACTTTATTTAAGGATATACAACTTATAGTGACGCTTTCCAATGTCAATTACAAACTACGTTGTAACTGCGCACTACATTGTAAATCCTAAGGTCTTTGTCTAATATACGCGTATCACTAAATCAGATTTAGTTTCAATCTAATCATAATTAGATATCTATTCGTAATTAGATCGAATATGTATATAAAATACAAGAGGTGCTACCATTAAATAAGTAATATTATGGAAAAAAGAATTGTTCGTATTCATGAATCGGACATAAATAGGATCCAGATTGGCACTCCGAGGACCAACCCTAACAATTTCTCCCACTTGCTCTAGTGCCAATCCACAGTATCATATACACATCTAAATGTGTATCACATACTCATGGCCCTCAAGAGCTCACCTAGCACTCAAAAGGTAGGCAACATTAATGTAAGCCCGCTATAACAAATTGAGTTTGTCCAACAAACCTAATTGTTTCCCTTAACGATCATCATTCATATTTTGTAGAACCCAATTTCTACATCAATATAAATCAGATGCGATATCAATATTGTGCTATAGATATTAAGTTGTCTATGTATTTAGAGATCAAATCCAAAATACTATTCAGACAACCGCAATCATAATACTAATATTAAAACTTTTAATCTATAAGGTCACTATGCAACTTCATAAGTCAATACTTCATAAGTTACAACCAATTCCACTAATACAGTAGAATCAACTGTGACACTCCCACTGCATCTTTCCTGACTCTATATGACGTAGACTGTCTAACATCATAATTAGACTCAAAACTAATTTTATCCTAATGGTTGCGGATTATATTCTCCATGAATAAGAAACTCTTTCTTAATATCTCAAAGATAACAAAGAACATGTTTCAAGACCCATCCTATGGTCTACATGGTATCAAAATAGTTCGTAACAATTACGATCAAATTGATACCTTTAATCGCACATAATATATTATTCATTATGCCATCATCCTATGATGCATAAGATTGACTAGACATTCTAATCTATATCTTTTTCGACAAAGGAATCATCCTTTACGAAAGATAAATACTTTATTTAAGAGACACTAACTGTCAAATAGTTATACTAACTGTCACACAGATAGTCTTGATGTGTCCTTTATTAGATCAGATCTAATGCATGACTAATGGGAGTATCACATAAGTATCTTGTTTTATATCGTATATGAAACGTTATATCAAATATAACAGAGACTACTCTCACTGCATTCATAGAGAAAAGAAGACTTAGGTAAACCTTTTACCTTATAAACATCTCATTATTACATTAACAATGATAATGTCGTTAGGATATATAACACTAGAAAGAATTTTGTACGCTCCCACTGACCCTACTATCATATGTTTATTCTTTATGCTTTGATAAAATCAGACAATTTGACTATCATCAAAATTAGAAAACACAGATTTCCTGAAAGCTTATCTGAGTTTACAATAGGCTCTATAAGCTAGTATATCAAACTGCGATCTTAGCAGAATACAAACTCTAGGGCCATTCTAGAATGAACTCTTCAAACAAAGAAACCACGATGGATCTCTCGTTCGAAGAAACCATTCAGGAATGCCACTTTGCATTCTTTAGCCAAAATACATAGTTTAAAATCAACATTAACAAACATATCTTTAATTGTTCAATTAGTGCGACTAGAGACAAGTTTTCTCAGAATCTGCAACAGATTGCTGAGTATAACCTTTCTCACTGTCATACTATAAAGGTCAAACCTTTAACAAGCTCACTTTGCTTTTGCTGCGCAAACAATTTTGCACAATTTTATGAACGATTCATAACTAAAGCTCAATCAAGTTCCAAACTTGATCATAGTAAGATATGAACAATCTTAGATCTATGGATAAATGCTAACTTCCGAAATCGATATCAAATATCGCTCCCACTATAAGTTATATGATAATTTTCTTCGATAAGAAAACAATAAAACCATTAATATCAAATACTTCGCAAATGATTCTGACATCCTATTGGACTTATATGGAAGCTTTATTAAGGGTCTTTTCATCTTATTAATTATATAGTTCCATTTATAGTTTATCACTCTCACATTTGACTTCAATAAGTCAAGTCTTTTCTATAATGGTCAACATCCAATGTTACACACCAAGTAATAAAATAATTTTATTACTCGGGATCGTAGAAAAAATATTCTATCAAATAGAATATAATATTCTATTAAATAGAATAAATGATAAATTTTTACTTGTACCTCCGAGGCGCAAGTACTTTCAATTATATAACCATTATACAAAAGAAAGATTCAAATCTCAAAACATTTCAAGATTCGAATTTTCTACCTATACATATCATATATGTAACTGTAGAAACTAATGGAACATTAATTAAAATGATGAATAAGTGTTACTGGAGCATATCCCCAAGAGTATTGAAAACTGATTCGATAACACTCAATATCAAATGAATCAAATCATATAAGATTCGATTTATCCCACTGATCAATTTCATCACGATGGAATCGTAGAAGAATAATATTGAGTAAGAATCATATTCATTAAATAACTTTAGAACTAATTGCCATAAATTCATATGTTTGATCATATCAAACATCCTTGAACAATTCAAAGACTCATGATGAATTTTAAAATTATAGTTTTCAACACTTCAAATAGAATATCTTTAAACCATTCAAAATATTTTATCCGCGTTTCATAAAAACATATTAAAAGTTCTCGAACCATTCAAGACGTTCAATATATACTTTTTTAGAAACACGAAATTAAGTCATGACAACTCATTAACTAAGTTACGAAGTAAAGAAAGCTATCCAAGATAATTTATAATTCATTAAACTACATACATCTAATGTATTAGTTTAATAAATATGTGGTCCAATGACGATCATTGGTTAAATGGGATTTAATCACATCTTGAATACAATATTCATTAAATGGATAAAGATATATGGTGTGATCTTGTATCAGACCATCATTTACCATACGAAATAATCATCTAATGCTTATGTGATAAAATCTCATAAAGCACTGTTATAAGTTATTTAGTCAACCGAATATTTTTCTTAATATTTATCTTTTCATCAATGACACTACTAGTCATATTAAAATATGAAATAACTGTTTATAAAGAACAAGTAACAATCTAATAGTCGCAAGTTCTGATATCAAATATCAAAATAATCATTAAATAATATTTTAATTAACTAGACGGAAGATCTGATATCCAATACCTATAGTTGTCGTATTATGAGAATCAATATTCTCTACACACAACTATACACTTCTCATTTCTTTAGCTTTATAATTTGTCTTCAACTATTCACAACAATTGTAAATAATTGATTAGCAAAATGTGTCAGACACATTACCTCTAAAGGTCACTAAAGCCAAGAAACGTCATTATCAGATAAACAAATACCTAATGGGGTTTTCTTAATGCCAGTCAAGAATCTCGAGACATGAACTAATTCACGTCAATTCTTACTGCAAAAGAAACTATTCTCTCTAGACTATTATATCCTAAAACATATATCTATTTAGATTACCTAATGTGACTTAGTAACTAAGTCACTAACCATCTTGATTTTCAAGAAAATCGGAACAACAGTTCCCGATGGTTTTGACTAATCTAACAATATCCAAGTCTACTAACATTCTAGAACTTATTCTAGAAAAACGAAACCATAAGTGAAGTCAGAAAACATATTCAAATAATATGCATGCAGTGGATAAAAAGTTTAAATTCTATCAACAATATAGAATAAGGAAAACACACAAGCGGTAATTTCCATAATATTACACTTTAGTTATGGATTTTTAACCCAGCAGTGTCTCCCACTATTTTACGTAATACCGTAACCCCCAACGGAAAATGGGAATTCAATAATTAAATTGAATTCCATAGTGAGAAGTGGACCCCATGAATATATTTCGACTCACAGCTTTGCCACAATCTCACCTATGTATATTCATTAGGTAGACAACTCATTATCAATTACACTCACTAGTGACTCCTGATTTTGGTCTTGACCGTTTCTTGTTATGACAGATTTGGCACGTTCATAAGGAGGCGTATCAAGGCTTCACTAGTCAATGACAAACTCAAGCTACTGATATAGTCCTGACAGCTTTGGCACGTTCAAGATTTCCACTTTCACTTGAATTTGTCTAGTATCAAATATAAATCCGGCATGGATAAAATTCTATCAACTACACCCTCATTGCTTTGGCACTTTCTCGGATGCAGCCATAGAAAGATACCCATAAACCTTATTGACAAGACGGACCAAGAAACATGCATCCAATACATATCACTATACTGCCTTATTTAAGCGGGGATATTCCTCAAGAAAGTATTACTCTACATCAAATGCAGAATTTAATCTAGATCAATTTCTAAACAGTACAATTCTACCTTAGAGAACATAACTTAACTTAACCATTAAATTTCGTTACGTTTCCCATTAGCGTAGAACCGAAAAGTCAAGAAATATATAAATTACATGCATGTGAAAACATCAAAATTTAATATATATCATATATCAAGCATGGAAAATGTAATGGATGAAGGATCAGACCTGCTCTGATACCATTTTTGTTGGGGTTTTGGCGCGGGCGCAGCGGAAGCTCGCGGTTCGGGTGAAATCATAATTTTAAAACTTTTTAAATTACAGAATGGATTATTCAATATCCAATATGAATAATTCATTCATATTTAACCTAAACTTATTTATTCGATATCAAATAACGACATAAATAGTTAAGAAACATCGCGAAACATTTATAAAAAATGTTTTCCATAAAATGACATAAAACACATTTTTGATCGAACCGACCACCCAATGCACATGAGGGCTGCCTAGGTCACCCCAACAGTACTAGGGCAGTTCATGGGCTGCCTGAACAATGTCCAACTCACTGTTTGGGCAACCGTCACCCGGTTGGCTCAAAAGTCTCATAGTAACACCGTTTTTCACCGTTTTCGCATATTTCAACTCCGAAACAGTTTTCGGCAATTGTTCTAATACCCAAAACACATCCAATACATTTATATGACATAATTTTCATCACCATAAACCCAGTTTTCTAGATCTGATCCAGAAACCAAAAATATCAATATTTCATGCTTTAATCTAATTTTCTTAACATTAATCACAACACCAATCCAAGGCACCACCAATGAAGCACCCAAAATTAATTCTAGGCATTACAAGAATGGTCATAACACTCTAGAATGGAAAAAGTCATCAAATAAAAAAATTGACTAGTATTACACTAATATTATCCAATCTAACTTCACACATGCACCTAGCCTCCAAATACATCCTCCAAATCAAAAAGCCCCAAAATTTAAGAAAGAAAGTAAACCCCAGAACAATTCTAGATACTCAAGAACAAGAAACAAACTTTATAAGCTTAAGAATATTAAAGATTACCTCAAAATCTTCAAATTTCCTTAAGCTTTCTTCTTGATTTATTCATTTTTTCTCAAGTTTTTCTCAAAAATAATTTTGGAAGCTCTCTAAAAATGGTGGAAACTTGGCCAAGACAAGCTTAATAAAAGAGAAAACAATTTTTCCCTTTAAATATGCACATGGCCGAAATTTAGGGGTGAAGGGCATTTTTATCATTTTGAAAAAAAAATATCTGATAAGCTTTTAAGTTGTCAAATTCAATTTGATAACTTCAAACTTAAATGAATATGCCACTTGTAACCAATAATAATTAAACATTTTTCATAACAATTATGAAAAAGAATATTATTTAATTATTCAAATATTTAACTTTTAAATATCTAAATAATTAATTAATATAATTAATATATATATGTATTTTTTTTACATTAAATAATAAATACATATATTAATGGCATGTGTCAAAGTCTCATTTGACAATTAATTAATATGTATCAAATCAAATTTTGTATCAAATACAAATACACATTAATTATTAATTGACCAAAATTCCCTAAAGCATGTGTTTTCGTTTAACCGTTTAAACGATTCGAATTAACTCATTTAATTCGGTGAAGTATTATGAATAATCTGTATTATTCGTAAAGCGTTTCCCAAGTGCTCAACGAGTACACTTCATATTGTGGGACTCTCTAAGTTTAGGTTTATCCGTCATAAAATCCAACTTCGTGTACATAATTCACTCACTCATGAATTATGACGACCACAGATAATCTTGCTAAACTATGCAAGTCGACGTCATTGCACACGTATAATCCATCTATCACAGACTATCCATATTATACCTGAGATATAGATAAGAATGTCAAATCCGTATGGTATAATATAGTCGACTTTCAAATTTACGATCTCTAAATAATACTCGGAATTCGCTTCCGAAGTTATACCACTGTCATGGATTTACTAGATCGCAAACACGTGTGGGATACCTATGCCCTGTATACAGGACTGACAGATTCTATCTTGATACGCACTGGATATAATGAGCATCAGTCCACACCCAATGAACATGCGGAGGTCTGATCTAAATAGGGACGTGACTGCCATCAAAGTGTGGAGGATAACTCATATATCTACTGTGGTATCTCAAGTCGAATGACCACTATGCTCACTCAACTCGAGAAGATTCTTATTGACGTTGGTGTACCATATATTAGGAAATCTTCAGTGAGTCGTTGAATGTTATTAAATAAACACCTATATGTCTATACGAGTTTCTCGAGACTCATGGTTCATTGGGATAAACCATCAGACAGTAAATCTTGACCAAGAACTTTATTTAAGGATATACAACTTATAGTGACGCTTCCCTATGTCAATTACAAACTACGTTGTAACTGCGCACTATATTATAAATCCTAGGATCTTTGTCTAATATACACGTATCACTAAATCAGATTTAGTTTCAATATAATCATAATCAGATATCTAATCGTAATTAGATCGAATATGTATATAAAAGACAAGAGGTGATACCATTAAATAAGTAATATTATGGAAAAATGAATTATTCGTATTCATGAATCGGACATAAATACGATCCGTATTGGCACTTTGAGCACCAACCCTTACAGAATTTCCTAAAGTACTTAATGAATCCAGGACCGATGTTCATGGCCAAACTGAACACAATCATAGAACGGGAAATGGTCGAAGTAAAGCTGTGTGATGGCTATTGTATTGGTTTAAACCAACGACAGAACAGTTCAAGACTATGGTCACTTGTTTGCAAGTAAATCCGATTGTCATTCATTAGGAAAGGTTCAATGCGAAAACAACCTATTCTGATGTAGTTTTATTTCACGGTAACTCTCTTAAGTATCTGCATCAATATTAAAGAATTGTGGGGGATTGTTGGAAATTCTCTAATATATATAGAAAATATATATGAAAGACATGTCCCTTAAGAAATACCTTATGGGAAAAGGCACAAAGATGAAGGGATATATCCTCTAAGTTAAAGAATGTGTCTTTAGGCTCCAAAGGACCTAAGAAAGGGGTATAACTGTTAGTGTCCTAGACATGCCACGGGATCTCTAAGCGTGATTAGTGTGTGAATAAATCAAGAAGTTTGCAGAATTAACTTAAATTGATCGGCTTTGACTTTCAAAACTTTTCATAGATGTGAGGAAGCTCCAAGCTTTCTTTGTTGATTCCAACTCAAGGGTGAGTATCCATATCACCTTCACTTGACACCTTTAAGTGCTAGCTAGAACAAAATGAACCCAAAAAATCACCCTCCAAGAGAAGCAAGATTCGGCTAAGAGAGAGGGATCCAATCAGCCTTGGTGAGACAAGGCCATTCGGCCAAGAACCAATCCACTCACCCAAGTGCAATGGCCATTCGGCCAAAGAGCTTCAAGGCCATTCGGCCAAAACAATGAGGGAGAGAGAGAGAGAGCATTTGATATCTTTGTTTTCTAAAAACAATTGATGATCAAAATCAATTCCCAAAAGTGGTGTATATCTTTCAAAAAGAAAAAACAAAGTGTGTTGTGTAAGTTACCATAATTACACTCAACCACTTCCATCAACTTGAATGACAAGTGATGTAAGTTGGTGGGTCCCACAATTAAATTCAAAATTCAAGTTAGATGAGACTACACACTTTTGGCTCGGGTTCGTTTAATCCGACTAAACGAATTTTCCGTTGCGACGTAATTAAATCCAATTTAATTAAATAATAATGCATCGCAAAATTATTACGAAAGTTGCTTACAAATTAATTCTAAATTAATTCGTTCGCCCGAATTAAAATCCAATTTTAATTTCACTTTGAAATCCGATTTCATTTATATATCTAATATATTATTTAATCGATTAATTCCAAATTAATCGTTCTCTCTCTTCAATCCGAATTTTATCCCAGATAAATTCTTGCCGCAATTAATCCTAGATTAATTTTCTCTCTCATAATTAATCCCAGATTAATTTTGTTCGAGTCAAATATCATTGGTGAATCTTTGGGATGCGACCCAAGAGATCCCTGGATATGTTAGCAGTAAATACGGTCATCGGACTATCCGAACACGTGCGTACCCGGTACCACGTTCTTACCGATTTACAAGATATGGTTGGCTTCTAGCAAAACATCGTTCCTTCCCAATTCTCCAGAAATATTCTTCTACAGAATATAAGATCTTTGTCAGGTGTAATATACATAGTATTGCGCATTACGACCCGGTATCAGATGTCACATGCTAGACATGGGGCTGGAGTTGTGTCTGCCCCGTACGAAGCATATATCATATCACTAGCAACTAGTCTCTTTAAGATCAGAAAGTCATGACCTAGTCATACTTCCCCGATGGCTATAACACTATAGAGTACTAGTTCTGTATCCCTATGTGATTATCATCTCCATATGACTGAAGTGATACTTCCATATTGACATCACACCCAATACACTACGATTCTCAGTATACCCAGAAGAGGCATACACAGAACCTATTCGCTGGAGGAGCCAGCTTCTGAAGATGCAGACTCGGCCCTCGGAGAAAGACCAGATCAAGATGATCATCAAGGGCACCAATCCCTCTATTTATGGAAAGCTGAGGAGGATGGCCTCTATGATTGGTGATTTTCGACAGTTGAGGGAGACTATCATGGACATTGAGGAGGAAGAAGCTAGGAATAGAAAGTTTTATGCCCTGAATAGAAGGACCATAGGAGGACCATCGGGAACCATGCCCGCTACTGCTGAGGTCACTGCCATAAAAAACAGGTGGTTTTCCAACCTCGGTAAGCCTTTTTCAAAGGTGTTGAAAAGGTGAAGACGCAAGGACTCCTAGAACCCTTAGAGCCTAAACCACTTCCAAGCCCTGTGCCACCCAACCTTGACCTAAGCCTATATTGTCACTTCCATCAGAGGAAAGGACACGAATCTGACAACTGCACCCGCCTTAGACATGAGATCCAAAACCTCATTGATGCCCATAAAATACCCGATCCAGAAAAAGAACAACCTAACACACATAGAAACCCGCTACCTAACTATCACTTTTCCCACCACGCACCTACATGATCAACTCTGGCCTACCCGAAAGCTTTGTCCTCCAAGCTCTCAACCACCAAGCTTCTCGCATGGGGATGGAGGATGGCAACAGTGAAGAACCGTAGGCCAAGGTAGAAAGCAATGATGTAGATGACCGGCGTAAACACACACGTATAATGCAAGCGTACGTATCGTTCAAGTAGTATAAAAATATCGATCCCACGAAGACCTAAATCCTTACTGTTGTTATCAATTGTTGATACTATTTATTTACAAATATCTAATTAAAGGGAGAGAATGATTGTTTGATTGATTGGTTGAATGTGGATTTCCTTAATTAAAATAAATAAAATAAACAAAAGAAAATACTAAGGAAAATAACAAAAGACTCAAAGATCTAGGGTTGTGAATCTTTCTAATATCTTTTAAAAGATGAAGTGATTATTTTATGTTTGTTAATAAATCGGTTTACTAACCTGGAACACGAAATTATGCGAAAGCCTCTGTCGATGGTCAGACGCAAATACCCAGTTTAACCCAATTGAACCATATGTCTATGTCAACCAAATTATCTGGATTCATTAAGTTTGAGTTCCAATTATGGCTACCCCCGCCCGACATATATATGTCTATCCTGTAAGGAAATCTATTAAAGGGTTATCTATCCTCAAGGAAGATCGTAGGCTATTAAGTCTAAGGCTGAAACCTAAAATCCCTATGTCTAGTTCATTTTAGATTTACCAGATCAATCTTATTGGTGATCAGACAACAAGAAGCATTAAGCTTAAGACTTAATAAGTAAACCTTTAAATTACCCAAACTATAAAATAATCCCTTATAAACCAGTGATATTAGAATTCATCACAACCCCAGATATCTAACACATAATTAGGGCTAGTAAAAACTTAAAAGTAAAAGACATAAAGTAAAAATGCTGAAAAGTAAAAGACATAAAGTAAAAGCTGAAAAGTAAAATAAAATAAAATGCTAAGGTAAAACGATCAACTTTTACTATTTACTATTTAGATGTCTCCTTAATATAATATATTAACTTGTGATTATTTTACCAACCAGCCATATAGGCGGTAACCTGATTAAGTCAAATTAAGTCCAACCAGCTATAAAGGCGGAACCAAAATAAACCTGCCATATATGCGGTAAGAAAATTTAATTACCAACCGACCAATCTGGCGGTATCCTTGATTAGTCAGGTTTAAACCAGATTAAAATGATTTACCAATCGACCAGTATGGCGGTATCCTTTTTAAGTCAATATTTTAAATAGTGAATATATTATTTTTAAGGGAGATTAATCTAAATAGTAACAGTAAAAGAATTACCTTTCACCCTAGCTGGGGAAGTTTTTTCCTCATGGTGAATAGTAAAAACTGTAAAAAGTAAGAAAATAAATTACTATTATTACAAAACGTAATTAAAATTATTTACAAAACTAAAAACTAAAAGAAACTAGAGAGAAGACTCTCTATTTACATCAAAGAAATGGGAGAGAATGGTACAACTGAAACTGAAATCTCGAGCTCAATTTATAGGCCTCGGTGGGCTCTGGGAGTCGCGATGCCAAGAGGTTGGGCGTCGCAACACGCGTTGATTTTTGACACGCGTTGGATTGGCTTCGCGAGATCGTGACACGTTGCACTGTTATGTCGGCAATATGTGATGGCGACACGTGTCCAGGTGCACATTAGCGTGATCCGCTGAGAGTTTGACACGTGGCAGGTGTATTTTAGCGTAAATGATAATTGTCGGCATCTTAGGATGATGACACGTGGCAGACGCACGTTAGCAAATCGGCTGTGATGTTGACACGTGGCACGGTGCACGTTAGCAAAGTCAAATTTTCAGATTCTGACACGTGGACCAGGCGCACGTTAGCAAGGACTCGGCGCACGTTAGGCGTCGCGACGCGCCCAAATTACCAAAATGCCCTTTTTGCCAATTTTCACTATTTTGCTCCAAATCACCTCCAGAATGTCCTGAAACTTTATTTATCTACAAAATAACACAAAACATATCAAAATATTCACAAAACTGAAGAAACTATACAAAATATTAGGTTAAATGAGTGGGAAATAGTGATAGATTTATCACTCATCACACCCCCAAACCTAACATTTTGTCAGTCCTCGAGCAAAACACAAAATAAAATAACATAAACATCTTTAAAATAAAATTTAATTAAGCCACTTTCTTAGGGATCAGGGTTGCATTTGGCGTATGCAACAAGCCTTTAAACCCTTAGGTGTCCCTAGTGGACGAGTTGTAGTCTCGTGAGGGTTTACAGTAATGATACCCACAAACATTTTACAAAAGTAAAAAGGTAATGAAACTAATGTACACAAAAGCAAAAAGACAAGAGAAAAGAGAATAAAGAAGTTAGTGACTAATCAGGTGAAACTTCTACTCCAAGTTACTAGTTGTTTTCTTTCTTTCTATATTACTGAATAAGTAAATTCTCCGATCATATTTACCATTCTCCATATACACAGCCAACAAAATATTAATCAACTCATTTTTGCCCACAACAGTCATAAGTGCAATTTATAAGAGAGTAATATTTTTGTCCTAAATTTTTATCAGAATTCACACCTTTTGCAGCAATGGAATAATTTTTCGAATTTTTCTGATTTTTTCTTTGATTTTTGATTTTTTTTTATTTATATACAATATATTCCGTCTATGTTGCGAGCTTTGGGTCGGTGGCTCCCAAACCAGTTGGCTTTAGGGCACCAGGTGTTAAGACACCCGTACAGACTTAATTACTCAGACTTTAGATATATATATTTATTCAGCATCTTTGATCCATGTAGCGAGCTTTGGGTCAATGACTCCCAAACCAGTTGGTTTTAGGGCACTAGGTGTTAAAACACCCTTACAGACTTAATAACTCGGATCTCAGACTTTTTTTTTTACTCCATTGCTTTTTGAGATGCTTCCTCCAATTAAACTAGAGCACTGAATATTACAAACTTTTCAATTTTAGCTCATGTCCGTATGTTACCATTCATGTTGATAATACCTGCCAACTGAGCATATGAAGATCCATTTTAGTTAGTTTTATGGAGAATTCACAAATTAAATAATTCAAAAGGAAATAAACAAAAATTAATTTGTTTCAAAAATGGTTTAAGATACGTCTCAGGAGTGAAAACTCCTTACTCAGCCATCTCTTACAAATTTCACCTTTTTAATCAAAATAAAAATACAAAAACGCAAAATATTTTTTGTAATTTTTGAAAAATTTTCATTTTTTTTGTATTTTTCGAAAAATTTTGGACTAAAAATAAAAATAACACACAAACTAAAAATAAGGTAATGATCAAATAATTCCCTCCCCCAAACCTAAATGAGACATTGTCCCCAATGTTTTAAACAGTAGAAGAAGAGTTTAGAAGATAATACTTGGTTAGCTGAAATTCTACACGAAAAGTTAAAGGTTAAGATCCAGATTAACACGATGCCTCTTACCACGATCATCCTCAGACCAATTTATCTTTGAAAGGATATGGTCAACTTGTGGTTCATAGGCTAAGAGTTGGTCAATTAGATCCGGAGCAGTTCTGGCAGTGAAGAGAAGTTCTTTCATAGGTTTTGACACGAACCCATTTCTCCGGGCATCATCAAGAAACACACAAAGAAAATCATAAAATCCATCAACGCTGTACAGTCCAAGCGGTTTCTGGTGTATGTTCAGGTTCGCCCAAGATAACACTATAAAAATTTCCTCCAATGTGCCCAAGCCACCCGGCAAAGCGATAAAAGCATCAGCACGGTTAATGATTTCTACCAATCGTTCAGACATTCCTGTCACGATCAGTTCCTCTCCGTTTGATGATCCAATAAGATTTGCCTCTACTAAGGGTTTTGGGATGATTCCCAAAACGTGACTGCCTCCTTCATGTACAGCCTTTGAAACGATCCGCATAAGTCCAAGATTGCCCCCGCCATATATTAAGTGCATATTCCTTGCAGCTAAGACTCGACCCAATTCATGTGCTGCCTCTACGTATTGTGTTTTAGTACCAACACTACTACCGCAAAACACACAGATGTTTTCAACTCGTCTTCTTGAAATGGCTTCCATTTTTTTACTCTGGATGTCTTCAAAAGTGCAATGATGAGTTGAATTTATAGAACCTGAAAAGGGTGAGTAATAATAGCACTAGTATCTTCCAGAGGACGTTTGTTTGCTAAACAACAAAATAAATAGTGAAAGGTCAAAAAGTCTGGATCCTGTCTACGAAAATAAAGATAATTACAACATAAAAGCAAATCAAAGCAATAATTAAGGCAACAGAATTGTGTACGCAATACGCCACTCGCTTAGTATAAATTCATTATGATGCGTCTCAAGAATTAATTCTTTACTCAGCCATCACAAATGAATTAGCTCTATCCTTTGTGATTGCCAAACACCATTCCTTATGTTCTAAAAATGCTCCGTTTGTGCTTTTCCTTACAAAAATAACACACAAAATTAAAAACTCTACAACATGTAGACATAAAATATGAAAATTACAACAAATTGCATGGGTTGCCTCCATGCTAGCGCTAAATTTTTCGTCTTCAGCCAGACGTGACTGAAATCCATATGTCAAGGAGGTTTCAATGTCGTTTTGGATGTCCGATTAAAGACAATCCCATGAGCGTTGCTTTTGAATAGTCTCTTCCAAAGGTAAATGGGCAAAAATAGTTGTCTCATTCAGTGCTCGTGCCACCTTTTTGCTATTTGTTGCTCCAGTGGTTCCTGAAAGAAAGAAAGAAAATCAGGAGGTCTCGTATGGTGCTTGACTTGGAATGGAAGTTCCATTTTGTCAAGCTTCTGGGTGATATCTTTGATTTGTACTCCCCGATACATCGATGTTTCTCCTGAATGCTCTGGATTTTCAATTTGGTCTGACAGTTGCTCCTCCATTTGCTCTGTTTCTTGCTCCACCTTTTCTTCATAGATGTATTTTATGATTTCCTCATTTAGTTCTTCATCTGTCATCTGTGAAAAATATGCTCCATAAGTGTCAACCTGATGATGCAAAGAAATGTCAGATTTTAGGTCTTCATCCTCTGATCTGACTGGCTCAGGTAGATCTTCTTCAAACATCAGTGCAAAACAGTCTCCAAGATCTTTATTTTGAGGATACAGAATTCCATCTTCATTTGTTGGTGCAGTTGGTACAAATAGCTCAGCTTCTTTGTCAGAGTCAGAATAATAAAAATCAAATCGAGACTTTGATGGTTCAGGCTCCTGAACTGATACCTCTGGTTGTTGATACTGCTCAGCCTCCTCCTCTGTTATGATGTCATGATGAATCTCATGATATTCGAAGGCTTCTTCAGTATTATTTGATTTTGCTCCGTGAGATATGTGATTCAGGTTATCTGTTAATTGTCTAACTTGATCTGTCATCCTCTGTATAGACGCCGCTTGACTCTGAATTTGTGCATCAAATTGAGCTTCCCGTTCCTCGAACCAATCTTTGAGCATGTGAATCAACTGATCTTCCTCTGATGGTTCTGGTTTCTGATGAAGATCGTAGGTATATGGTGGATAAGATGGAAAATGTGATGATTCTTCGTACCTTGAATGATTCCAATAATTCTGCCACTCTGAAAGGTAAATACATTGATCGCTCGGGTGGTTACCATCACAAATTACACATCTCCCCATTTCGTTCTGATGAGAAAATGTAGTATTGCTTGATTCTGACATCCAGTGATAGTTGTTGGGCTGGACAACAGGCCTCATAAAACCGGATTGTTGCTCCAAGATTTGGGGTGTATCTTCTTCAATAAAGCTCGAAATCTTTCAATCTCCCAATGATGTTCCATTTTTCAATCATCTGAAAACATAAGAAAGAAATAAAAATTAAAGATAAAAATAAAGAAAATTAGATACAAGTAAATTAGATAGCTTCAAAATTAATAACTCAAGAAAAATAAGATCCCGGCAACGGCGCCAAAAACTTGATCGGCGTAAACACACACGTATAACGCAAGCGTACGTATCGTTCAAGTAGTATAAAAATATCGATCCCACAGGACTTAATTCCTACTGTTGTTATCAATTGTTGATATTATTTATTTACAAATATCTATTAAAGGGAGAGAATGATTATTTGATTGATTGGTTGAATGTGGATTTCCTTAATTAAAATAAACAAAAGACTCAAAGATCTACGGTTGTGAATCTTTCTAATATCTTTTAAAAGATGAAGTGATTATTTTATGTTTGTTAATAAATCGGTTTACTAACCTGAAACACGAAATTATGCGAAAGCCTCTGTCGATGGTCAGATGCAAATACCCAGTTTAACCCAATTGAACCATATGTCTATGTCAACCAAATTATCTGGATTCATTAAGTTTGAGTTCCAATTATGGCTACCCCCGCCCGACATGTATATGTCTATCTGGTAAGGAAATCTATTAAAGGGTTATCTATCCTCAAGGAAGATCGTGGGCTATTAAGTCTAAGGCTGAAACCTAAAATCCATATGTCTAGTTCATTTTTGATTTACCAGATCAATCTTATTGGTGATCAGACAACAAGAAGCATTAAGCTTAAGCCTTAATAAGTAAACCTTTAAATTACCCAAACTATAAAATAATCCATTATAAACCAGTGATATTAGAATTCATCACAACCCCAGATATCTAACACATAACTAGGGCTAGTAAGAACTTAAATGTAAAAGACATAAAGTAAAAATTCTGAAAAGTAAAAGACATAAAGTAAAAGCTGAAAAGTAAAATAAAATAAAATGCTAAGGTAAAAGGATCAACTTTTACTATTTACTATTTACTATTTACTATTTAGATGTCTCCCTTAATATAATATATTAACTTGTGATTATTTTACCAACCAGCCATATAGGCGGTAACCTGATTAAGTCAAATTAAGTCCAACCAGCCATAAAGGCGGAACCAAAATAAACCTGCCATATAGGCGGTAAGAAAATTTAATTACCAACCGACCAATCTGGCGGTATCCTTTATTAGTCAGGTCTAAACCAGATTAAAATGATTTACCAACCGACCAATAGGGCGATATCCTTTTTAAGTCAATATTTTAAATAATGAATATATTATTTTTAAGGGAGATTAATCTAAATAGTAACAGTAAAAGAATTACCTTTCACCCTAGTTGGGGAAGTTACCTCCTCATGGTGAATAGTAAAAACTGTAAAAACTAAGAAAGTAAATAACTATTATTACAAACGTAATTAAAATTATTTACAAAACTAAAAACTAAAAGATACTAGAGAGAAGACTCTCTATTTACATCAAAGAATTACCTTTCACCCTAGCGACGCGCGTTGATTTTTGACACGCGTTGGATTGGCTTCGCGAGATCGTGACACGTGGCACTGTTATGTCGACAGTTGACTTTTTGATGTCGGCAACATGTGATGGCGACACGTGTCCAGGTGCACATTAGCGTGATCCGCTGAGATTTTGACACGTGGCAGGTGCATTTTAGCATAGATGATAATTGTCGGCATCTTAGGATGATGACACGTGGCAGACACACGTTAGGAGATCGGCTGTGATGTTGACACGTGGCACGGCGCAAGTTAGCAAAGTCAACTTTTCAGATTCTGACACGTGGACCAGACGCACGTTAGCAAGGACTCGAGACGCCAAGGGTTTGGGCATCGCGACGCACCCAAATTACCAAAATGCCCTTTTTGCCAATTTTCACTATTTTGCTCCAAATCACCTCCAGAATGTTCTGAAACTTTATTTATCTACAAAATAACATAAAACACATCAAAATATTCACAAAACTCAAGAAACTATACAAAATATTAGGTTAAATGAGTGGGAAATAGTGATAGATATATCACTCATCAGTAGACGATGAATATGTTTTCCTTGGTTTATTTGATTGCAATCCTGCATTTTTAATAATAAAGATATTGATTTTTGCCTACTTGTTCGAGTCTTTTCCTCAATAGTTAAGCATGAGTCCGATGATGAAATCGTTTGCTTTGTGGTGAATCCTTAGAAACGATAAGTGCGAGAGGTACTCTCACCCGATATTTTTAGTAGTTGATCTTGACTAGACTCGCGAGCACTTAATTATAGGATCTTAGCGGTGAAAGCCTGAGTAGTCGGCAATGTGACTAGTTGAAGAGAGTGCGGATTGATGAATGACATTTCGCTTAGATGTCCATCCTGACTTACTTGTGTTACGATATGTGGTATGGTTGGAAACAAAAGAAAAGTCTCCAAAGAAGAAAATATAAACCACCTATAACCGATAAACATGAAGCTACCCATTGGCGAGTATTAGGACCACCATGAGGAGAAGTGCTACCCATGTCCATCGAACTGACCGCTGAAAGTTTTCACATTGAGTGTTTATCCCATGTGTCTGTGAGAAATTTCATGTATCGATTGTATGACTAGTCCTTATACTTGAGGTCTTTACAATCTTATGTGTGGATCAAATAACTTTGACATTCTTCTTCCTCGGTTTAAGAGATCCGGTCATAAGGGTATGATTGGGTCATTTGTTGAAACACATGAAGTTTGTAAAGATACAACAGAGAATCGCCACTCTCTCGGATAATAATTCTTATAAGAGTAGTATTCCAGTTCGCTGGTTGATATGTGTGATCAGAGCTTGAGACTGTGGCCGCAGTGGAAGAATCATGTGAGATTCTTGGGTTAGCACGATTCATGACACTATCAACATCATACCTTTGACTATATGGGTAGACATTTTCCATACCCTAGGTCAAACGGTGGGGATACATTGAGGCGAATGACCGTATCATATGTAAATCACATACATAATGGGTATATATATATTTCCTTCTCATTTGGGGGCCTTGTCATGTTGATAGATGTCAACCTTGGTCATTGAAATCGAACGACCATCTGATCGGAGGATAATTTATGTTCGATTAAATTATCACGATTCATTTCATGTCCAACTTGAGGGGAACCCAAAAGGTCACACACAACAAATTCGAAATCAATGGTTAACAGTGCACAGTATAAATATAACATCATAAATGATTGCTGTAGGAATTGTTCATAAATGGTTCAATGTGTTTAATTATTGAACATATCATTTATGAGGTTCCATAATGGCTTAGGGATTGGTGAATGACGATAGGGGCACTTTGGGAATTGGAATAAATAAATTTAAAAAAAAAACATGAATAGTTACGTGAATAGTAACATGAATAGTAATATGAATAGCAATGTGAATAATAAATTTTTTTATTTTATTTATTTGTTATTTGTTTTGAATTCCATTTCAGCCCAAACTCTTATTAGGGTTTTATAAGCTCATTAAACCACTAAATTAAGATCTAATGGCTAAGATTAAATTAGCATTTATCCCACATCAGATTCTTAATTAATTTTGTTGTCTTTGGAGCACCTATATAAACCCAATGAATTCTTTACAAATTTTTGCACCAAACCTTTCATATCTTGGGTTTATATAAGATTTGAATTGTGAAATTACATTTAATGTTCACATATCTGTAAAAAAACGTGAATCGTAAATTTATTTGATTAAAATAAAATGCAATATCATAATTAAATATTAATCAAAGTTATTTAATGCCTAAAATAATTCCAACATATTAAAACTCATATGCTTGATGAGTCTATGTATGATTATAATTGACATGATTATTTTAGGGTGCAAGCATCTAGAGACTTTCTAAGGAAATAGAGAGTGTATTGCTTATCCCTTAGCTATGTAATTATTCCGTGATGAACTTAGAGATTTATTACCTTTAAGGCTAATAAATATAAATCACTTGTTTATAATAAAAGACATTATAAAATATACAAGTGGGGTAAGACCAAGGCGTTTATAAAACTTTTCAAACTAAAGTTAATTTAACCAAAGGTATTACTAGAGTTAGATATTGATTTGGTGTCTTCCTTCACTCACTACCTTTTTATAGCCAAAAGGAAAAGTTGTGAAGACATCTAGATAATCATTTACTCAAGGCATACCTTAAAGCATATTTAAAGTGTTGGAATAATTTGGAGGATCTATTGTTTATTCCTGTCACCAATGCAATAAGAGCCTAAGAGGTAAGGGTATTTAAGAGAGTTCGCTCCACCCTCCCTCTGGGGAATTTTCAATTGAGGAATCCATTTGACAGTTATTCACTTAAACTTGTTAAAATCCTCAATAATAATTTAAGTCTAAAATTTACCTCCCATTGTAAAGTATAGACCCAAAGGGCTTAAACCGTATTGGCAGGACTAGGCTTTACCAGACTGACCAATACCAATTTGTCCCTAAATCGTACTATTGATAATGGTTTGACTTTTCTGAGTCATAAGACCACGCCATAAGACGCAACGACCCTTAGGCGTGGTCTTATAACTTAGTGGAAAAGATTGGGTGTCCACAAGGACTAGCATAAGCTATGACATGTTTGATTGCCCAACCCAATGATCAAGGAATTGTGATTTATATCATAAATTGGTTGGGAACCTACCTAATTATCGTATTTTATAACGACCGGCCCTAGTCGGAGTTGTGAAATGATGATAATGAGATTCTTGCCCATAAGAAATCCATCATATTAGGGTTGATGTGATTTGCTTAAAATTTTAAAATAATTAAGTGGGAGCAACTTTATAATATTAAAAGCCCATGTTATTATGAAACATTAATGAAAATATATTCCTAATTTTAACATTCTCTCTTAACAGGTGGGTTAAAATATTTCACAAACATTCAAATGGCAAACAAAATATCACTTCGTTCCATCCTTGATGAGCATAAGCTCAAAAGGGACAACTACAATGACTGGTTTAGAAACCTTAAAATTGTCTTACGATAAGAAAAGATTTTTCTATGTTCTTGAAAGACCATTTCCCCATGAACCTGCAGAAGATGCTGACCAAAATACATTTGATGCTTGGAAGAAACCCGTCGATGATGATGAGCAAGCAGTTTTCATAATGTTTGGCTCTATGTCGGACGAACTTCAGAAAGCTCATGAAGATATGGATGCTCAAACCATCATCTTTCACTTGAAGGAGTTGTATGCAACTTCCGTTCATACCGTGAGATTCCAAGTGTCATGTGCCTTATTCCAAACAAGGTATAAGGAAGGATATGTTAGTGGACATAAGCTTAAGATGATTGGCCACATTGAAAAATTGGCCAACCTCGGGTTCATCATGGATAATGAGATAGGTCACGATCTAATTCTTCAATCATTACCAAAAGACTTCTCTAACTTTATTATGCAGTTTCATCTGTCTAATAAAGAAGCTACTTTAGTAGAATTGCACAATCTGATAAAGTAAGCAGAGAAGGACTTGAAATCGGAGCTTAAAACCTCTGTCATGCTTACGGGTATGGACCTGAAGCTATGAGGCCCAAAGAAAAATAAGGGCAAGGCCAAGGCTCCAGATCACCTAAAGCCCAATGGTAAGGTGGAGAAGAAAAAAGAAAAGGGGAAATATTTCTTTTGTGGAAAGAAGGGTCATTGGAAGAAAGACTGCAGATCTTTGAAAGCCAAGGAAGCTAGGGAAGCCCAAGAGGCCAAGAAGCCCAATGCTTCAGGTATGTTGTATATGATTGAACTATATTCTCAAAACTCTGAACCTTCTACTTGGGTGCTTGACACCGGTTGTGGGACTCACTTGTATAACAATGTGCAGGGCCTGAGAAATAGCAGGAGACTTCGTCATGGGGAGGTTGACTTACGCATGGGTAATGAAGCAAAACTGGCTGCATTGTGCGTGGGGACTTATTCATTAGTTTTGCCGAATGGTTTAGTTTTAGACTTAGAAGATTGTGTTTATGTACATTCTCTAGTAAAGAATATCATTTCAATTTCTTCTTTATGTAATAAAGGCTTTTCATGCCTAATAAGTTGTAATGAATGTTCTATTTATTTCAATGAAATAAAATATGGAGATGGTATTTTAAATAATGGTATCTATGTCTTACAAACTAACAAAGAATGTTCAACCTCTAATATATACAGCGTTAACTCGAATAATCTCAATGAATCACTTTTATGGCACAGTCGCTTAGGTTATATCAATGAAACAAGATTAACTGAGCTACATAAGGATGAGTATTTTAGACCCTTCAAATATGAACCTTATGGAACTTGTGAGTCTTGTTTACTTGATAAAATGACCAAATTACCCTTCAAAGGTAAAAGACAGCGTGCAGCGGATACATTAGTGTTGGGTTTCTATTAAGTCTCAAGGATCAATTCAAGCAATGAAACACATATGTGAATACTCGTAAAAGCATGGCGGAATCATACTTACAACGATCAGCTTTTGCGACGCGAGGAACAACAAAAATCTTCAAGCTTTGGTCCTCCAAGGTTCTCGGCTTTAGGCTCCTTTTGTGGTCCATTTTCGGTCCAAGCTCCAAGCTTTCGAATGGTGATTCCAAGCTCACAAGTTGGTTTCCCTATCACCTTCCCAAGACCCCGAATGTGTGCTAGCACTCCGGAAAAATTTGCTGCAAATCTTTCCTTGCTTCTCCTTTGTTCTCGGCAAAATCAGAAAAAATGAAGAAGAAATGGCCCAAGGCCGTGAAAGGGAAGAGGAAAGAGAGAAGGAAAATGTGTGTTATATTTTTGGTTTTTGGAGAGTTGTGTATCTAATCCACAAAATGAATTTCAAAAATCCATTAACCAAATTTTTGCTTTCCAAAAGTCAAAAGGCATTAAAGCCAACAACCACCTCCATCACTATTCACATCAAAAGTGACTTGACATCACATCACTCAAAGTGACAAGTGATTTGACGCTTGATGTGACTAGTGATTTGACGCTTGATGTGACTTGTGGGCTGCACTTGAATTCAAAATGCGAGTGTGCCCGCAAACACTCCCGGGCGCGGGTTCGCTAATTCCGAATTAACGAATTTTCTGTTGCGACGAAATTAAATCTAATTTAATTAAATAACTTTGCCTAGCAAAATTACTATTCACGTCGCTAACGAATTAATTCTAAATTAACTCGTTCGCCCGAATTAAAATCTAATTTCAATTCCGCGTCGAAATCCAATTTCGTATAATATATCTAATATATTATTTTATCGATTAATTCCAAATTAATCGTTCTCTCTCTCTTTAAATAATATTTTATCTCAGATAAAATTTCTCCGTAATTAATCCCAGATTAATTTTCTCTCTCTTATAATTAATCCCAGATTAATAAAGTGCGAGTCATACGTCATCGGTGAATCTTCGCGAAGCGACCCATGAGATCCCCAGATATGTTGGCAGTAAATCCGGTCGTCGGACTATCCGAACACGTACGTACCTAGTACTACGTTTTTACCGATTTACTAGACATGGTTGGCTTTTAGCAAAGCACCGTGCCTACCCAATTCTCCAGAAATATTCTTACTGGAATATGTGATTTATATCAGGCGTAATATACGTAGTATTGCGTATTTCGATCCAGTATCAGATGTCACGTGTAAGGCCTGGGACTGGAAATGTGTCTGCCCCGTACGAAGCACATATCAGATCTCTGGTAACTAGTCTCTATAATCGGATAAACATGACCTAGTCATAATATCCCGATAGCTGTAGCATATAAGAGAACCAGTTCCGTATCATACGTGATCATCATCACCACTATGACTGGAGTGATACTTCCATCTCGACATCACAACAAATACACTACGATTCTCAATATACCCAGAAGAGGCGTACACAGAACCTGTTAAAGCCCTGGACGACCAAAACCAAAGTATATTGATTGTCGCAAGTATTAGCGGTGCAAGTCTCAGGTCAAGACCAAATACACCTACCCTGATTCGGACTTCCATAGACACATAGTCATACTACCAATGGAATTCCGAGGGGTCTATCCAGAGCGAAGCTGTTTCCGTACCATCGGTAAACACAACCTCCTATTACACTTGCATGAGTATCCTATACCCAAATATATGAGAACTATGCCGTTATGCTACCACAACGCGCACAATTGTAATACTAGTCTATTCCGCATTATCGATGTCCAATCTCGATAATACTACGACTATGGATATTTAATGATTAAACCTTCTATCATTTATACATCTTGGTAATCTAATTACAAATGATAAAAGATCAATTTTTTTTATCACATAGTTAATTTGTACAACAACACCATGATCTGTACAAATAGTGATGTTATGGGTCATAACTGTCCAACAATCTCCCACTTGGCCTAAAGCCAATCACTCAAGTGTCCTACACCTGAACTATGTACGGTTCGCTCAAACTTCTGCTGAGAAAATGCTTTCGTCAGCGGATTTGCATGATTATCGTCTGATGCGATTTACTCGATCATCACATCGCCACGATATATGATCCGAACGAATCAGATGAATATTTGAAGTATTTATCTGGATCGTTAATGAGACCATTAATTCTTTAGCATGTGCTGAAGCCTAGCTCAGCTGCTAACTGATGAGCGGAAAATATATCAATATTTACCGCCCCTTTAACTTAATATTTTGTTTAGTTTCTCGGGTTTGATGAACGTTTTGATATGTTTTATTTTATTTTGCAGATAAAATAATATCGGGACTCAATGAAATCATTTAGGACGAAATGTGGATCAAATAAGGGCAATTATTGGACTTGATATATTAATTTTGGAGATTGGAAATTTGAAAGGGCGTTTTGACGAAGTGCAGTTTTGGAAATTCCAGTTTTGCACATCTGTCGTATGTTGGGCATAACTTTTTACTCAGATATCGGATTGAGCTGATTCAAGTGCCAGATTAAAGAAGACTCAAAGATCTACAACTTTGAAAGAGAAAATATTTTCGAATTCTGAAGATTTCATGACCGAAATTGATGAACCATCCAGAAGTGTGTGGAGTGTAATTATTAAAAGTCATTATCAATCATTTTCAAAGCAAAATATTAATTAATAAATAATTAATAAAAATTATCAAATCACCACCAAACAAGATAAGAAATTAGTGGAGCAATAATGGATTTGGTGGAGCAATTAGATAAGCAATTAGTGGAGCAATTAATAATTTATTTGGTGGATGATTTGATGGTGGCAAAATTTTGCCTATAAATACCAAGCCATTTCATTTGTAAAATTCATACTTTCTTCTAAGGAATTCCTTAAGAATACTAAGAAGATTGTATCTTGTTTGTTTACAGCTTTCAGTAATTAATTTTCGTTTTCGCACTTTCTTTTCTTTACTTTTCAGTTTTTACTTTCCGCAATTTACTTTTACGCACAGTACTTTTCTTTCTTTAATTTTCAGTTTTTACTTTTTAGTAATTTACTTTCAGCAATTTACTTTCAGCAATTTACTTTCAGTAATTTACTTTCAGTAATTTACTTTCAGCATTTAATTTTCAGTATTTAATTTCAGCATTTACTTTCAGCATTTACTTTTCAGTATTTAATTTTCAGTATTTTACTTTATGTCTTTTATTTTATTTAAGTTTTTTTTTACTACCCGTAAATATGTGTCGTAACTAAGCCAGTTATCTGGGGTTGTGATGAAATCCAATATCACCGTTTTATAAGGGTTAGATTATAGCTTGGGTAATATAAAGATTTATTATTGAGTCTTAAACTTAATGCTTTTTCATTAACTGGCCATTAATAAAATTGATCTGGTAAATCTAAAATGAACTAGACATAGGGATTTTAGGTTTCAGCCTTAGACTCAATAGCCCACGATCTTCCTTGAGGATAGATAACCCTTTAATAGATTTCCTTACAGGATAGGAATATACCTGTCAGGCGGGGGTAGCCATAATTGGAACTTAATCTTAATGAATCCAGATAATTTGGTTGACATAGACATATGGTTCAATTGGGTTAAACTGGGTATTTGTGTCTGACCATCGACAGAGGCTTACACATAATTTAGTGTTCCAGGTTAATAAATCAATATGTTACCCAACTATAAGATAACCACTTCATCTTTAAAATGATATTGGAAGAAATCACAACCCTAGATAGTTTTTAATATTGAATTTTCTTAAAACCTACTTTCGAACAATTTTATTTACTTGTTTTTAAATTTAGAATCGTCACCATCCCAAATCAATCAATCAACTTGTTAGATATTAGTAATCATTTGACCTCATAAAATTAATAGTTTAGATATTAAGTCCTCGTGGGATCGATATTTTTATACTACTTGACGATACGTGCGCTTGCGTTATACGTGTGTGTTTACGCCGGTCACTAACAAAACTATATCTAATCTAATTAGATTATTATCAATCCAGAAGGTTTCTATTGCTGCCTCAGCTGCAACAATATACCGCTTTTGTTGTTTATTCGGTAACAGTATCTTGAATGGAAGATTTCCAGCTCACTGTTCCATTATTCAAACTATATAGTACCGTTCTTATGACTTATAGTCGTTTTTATCGGTTAGGAAACTTGCAGCAGTGATCCCAGTCACTTCAAGTTCTCCTTCTCCATAGTTTAAGAAAGCATCCTTAGTTTTGACTCTAGTGACTATCACTTGGATTGGCCTGATTGTGACTCCATATGCTCAAAGCGTATGAGGCACCAGGTCGCGTATATTTATTTCAATGTACGAGTTCTCGGAGAGTACTAACAACTTTAAATCTATCATATCCCAGTAGATCTTTATTCCTAGAATAAAGGTTGTTTCTCCCAAGAATTCTACGGAGAATTTTCATGAAAGCCAAGCTTTCACTGATTGTAATTATGGTAATATCATTTCCAAGAAATGATATGTCATCATTTTTTATAGGACTTCACTGTCAGTGCGCTCCCACTAACCTCCTTATATACACAAGAATCATTTTCGTTTTGAATTAAATAATATACCATTATGATTACATCAAAACGATTGTTCCAAGAACGCAATGCTTGCTTCAATCCATCCATGGATCGAATAACTTGCAATCCTCGTTTACTTGTTTTGGTACAACAAAACCGTCAGGATGTTATAAACATCCTCCAAAAGGTTTCCGTTAAGGAAAGCGGTTTTGGCATTCAGCTGTCATATTTCATGAATGAAACATGTAGCATCAGCAAGCATTATCCAAATGGATTTACCACTGGCAACATGTAAAAGGTTTCGTCGTAATCGACACAATGTTGATAACGATACATTTTCGCTACAAGCCTAGCTTAGTATGTTGGTATATTGCCATCCATGTATGTCTTCCTTGAAGACTTATAGTACCAATAGGCACAATGCCTTTCGGTACACCAACTTGTGTCTAACCTTGGTTGGTATACATGGATTCCATTTCGGATTTCATGGCACTTTGCCATGATATGGAGTCGATATCTTGTATCACTTCCTCATACGTAGTCAGTTTGGTTTCTCAATAAGATTGACATCTTTATGAGGTGAGATCAGAAACCAATACCTCTCAAGTTGTTTTCTGACTCTCTCCGACTTGCGCGGTTCTTGTGTATTCGAAGATTATTGGTATAGTTTCATCCTTGATGAACTATTTGTGTTCCATTAAGGAATCGGTGTCTGGAACAGTATTACTCTGATTTTCATCGAGTTTTACTTTCCTTCCACTTACCACTGCATATAGGTATTCCTCTTAGGAAAACCGCATGGCGAACAACAATTACATTGTTCTCTTGTGAGTTGTATAAGTACTATACTTTGGTTTCCCTAGGATAACCATTATTAGGCACTTATCCGATTTGGGTTCTAGTTTGGTATCATCCAAACATATGCCTAGCATTCCCAAATCTTCAGGAATTAGTAAACCCGATTTCTTTCCTGTTCATATCTAATATGAAAGTCTGTCAAACAGATTTTTATGGAACCTTATTCAAAATAAGTTCTGCACTTTTTATGCTTATCCGTGGAAGGAAATGGTAGCTCAGAGCGACTCATGATTAACCTTATCATGTCCAACAAAATTCGGTTTCTTCGTTCGGACACACCGTCAATTGACGTGTTCCGGGAGGAGTCCTCATTGAAAGAATACTATACTCTTTCAAGTATTTGAGAAACTTATTGCTTAAGTATTTTCATCATGGTCTAACCGTGATGGTTTTAATACTCTAGCCGATCTGTTTGTCTACTTCGTGTCAAAACTCTTTGATTTTATCAAAAGTTTCCGATTCATGTTTTAAAATAAACATATAACCATAACGCGATGCCACATCCGTAAAGATCATGAAATATTCATATCCACATCTAGCCTAGCTAGACATGGGCCCACTTACGTCACTATGAACAAGGGCTAACAGATTGGTGACACTTTCACTTTTACCAAGTAAAAGGTGTTTTAGGCACTTTGCCTAATAAACTAGATTCGTAGACATCATTTGAATATTATCAAATTTGTCCTAGTACCCACTCTTCGAAAGTGTGGATATACGAGTCTTGTTAATTATGTCCCAGACAACAATGCCATAAATAAGTCTCATCTGATCAAATCAGTTTGAGATATTTGTTTGTCATGTTATACGTTTGGGATTTATTTATATTCAAAATATAAATACAGTTATTCACATCTAATGTGTTTATCTCAATATCATCTTTATAAAATGAAACACTTTAGTGTTCTAGAATATAAAGGTATACCCGTAACGGGTTAAACCCTGATATAGAGATAATGTTTCTAGTCAAACTAGTTACATTTCAACAGTTTCCTAATTTAAGTACATACCCAAATGGTAGTTCCTAAACTTAGGTTTCTACGGTTAAAACAGCGACTGTCGTCCCATTTCCGAATCGCAGATAAATCTCATCTGAAGTCAGTATCCTGCTTATCAGCAGATTCTGCACACCAGTACATATTTATGTACCACACTTAGTATCTAAAATCCAATTTTAATACTAGTTAGTGAACATATTTATGATAAACATATTTGAAGTCGGAGCCTTGCCCATCTTCAATTCCTTCATGTCTGCCTTGTCCATACGGCAGTCACGCTTCAGTGACCCCGTTTGCCACAATTTGGGCAGACATCTTGGGATATGTCCTTTGTCTTCCCAGAAGATTATAATGATTTTGCCTTTGCCCCTTTTCCACACCCCAGAAGCCTTCGGCCAAGCCTTGGCCTTCCGGAATGTCGAAGTAAGATGCGTCTTGCGCTACTTGCCCTATTGCAAACTTTGGCTTTGTCTCATTGAGTATAGCCATTAACTCTCAAAGAGTTTTCTATTGCAATTTAGTACTTCTAAGATCTAATGATAGATCTATGAAGATCCTTCAATTTCAATATCATACTATAAGGATCTAATCCTTAGTTCTGAATAAGAAATTAAAGAGTCTTTGCGGCAAGCTTAACAGATTAAGCACTAAAGTTATCATTACATGAATATTACTAATATCATGTTCTACTATTTGCTTAACTCCCGGCTTAGGCCTAAGACGTCATTTTATCAAATAAAGTAACTTCTTAGTTTTCACCCAGGATTATTCCCAATTTGAAAATTAAAGTCGTTTAAATACATTTTCACCCAGGATGATGTTTTAAACACTAATCTTTCAATTATCTTGATTCTAAAAGTCCAACTATTTAATCAACGATTTTAGGTACTATTTATTATAATGATTACTATAGTCTAACTATATAATCAACTATAATTTAATTGGTTAAATTCAATTATATTGATTACTATAATCCAATTATAAAATCAACTATTAATTGAATTTATTAATTCAAATATATTGATTACTATAATCCAATTATATAATCAACTATAAGTGAAATAGTTTGAATACAGTCCAACTGTTTATTAAAAACAACGATTAAATATTAGTCCAACTAATATATTAATTATGTATGACGAAAAATTGAATGAGCGAGTATGGCAAGTAACTAAACGAATATTGCAAATTTAATACTTGCCTCCCACTATTTTTAGGCGAGCCTCTAACCCTCTGTTGAGTACTCGGGAAACCTTGTTTCCTAGTGGGCTAGGATCCCGTTAAATAACACACAATCTTGACTTTGGCCAACAAATTGTATGATAATTAACTAGTTAGATCTCTAAGATCAATTGGATCCCATCCAATTCCTAGATCCAGTAGGTGGACATCCAAGTCTGAAACATATATCTTATGTATGCCAATATATCCAATATATTACCTAACCTTTTTCCTCTGAATCAACTAAACCTTGGCTTTGGCACAACAAACTTAGTGATCCCAGTTAAGCGGAACCCATTGACTATGGAAAGCTTCGTAATCAATGTCGATGGACAAGAAGTGATCTTGACTTTGGCCAACAAATCACAACTTGGACAAGACACCGATATGGAACAAAGCTTTCATGATTCAAACACATCCGCGACGGACAAAGGTCTTGATTTTGGCCAACAAACCAATGCCAATCTTGGATCTTGAGTAAGAATCACTCAATGGAAGGAAAAACGCTTAATATGTTTTGAGGGTTTTTCGCGTAATTGGCAACCAATTAATTATCTTTGTTAAGGTCTCATCATCATACACCCTTAAACATGCATTCTAAACACACAATAAGGCGCATATAAATAATTATAATAATGATATGCGGATGGATATTTAAACACATTGTTCCTAGAACAAATCTCTCACTTTCCTCTCTCCCGCTAGCACAAGTATTACTTCTACCCGATTACATACACTTCTAAAGAAACCTCATTTACATTGAGGGGAATAGTGATGAGCGGAAAATATATCAATATTTACCGCTCCTTTAACTTAATATTTTGTTTAGTTTATCGGGTTTGATGAACGTTTTGATGTGTTTTAGTTTATTTTGCAGATAAAAATAATATCGGGTCTCAATGAAATCATTTAGGACGAAATATGGGTCAAATAAGGGCAATTATTGGACTTGATATTTTAATTTTGGAGATTGGAAACTTGGAAGGGCGTTTTTGACAAAGTGCAGTTTTGGAAATTCCAATTTTGCAGTTTTGTACATCTGTCGTAATTTGGGCATAACTTCTTACTCCGATATCGGATTGAGCTGATTCAAGTTCCAGATTAAAGAAGACTCAAATATCTACAACCTTTAAAGACAAAATATTTTCCAATTCTGAATATTTCATGACCGAAATTGATGAACCATCCAGAAATGTGTTGTGTGTAATTATTAAAGTCATTTTCAATCATTTTCAAAGCAAAAAAATAAATTAATAAATAAATAATAAAATTATCAAATCATCACCAAACATGATAAGCAATTAGTGGAGCAAGTAATAATGAATTTTTTGGAGTAATTAGTCGAGAAATTAATAATGGATTGGTGGAGAATTTGATGAATGATTTGATGGAGGCAAAATTTTGCCTATAAATTCCAAGCCATTTCATTTGTAAAATTCATACTTTCTTCTAAGGAATTCCTTAAGAATACTAAGAAGATTGTATCTTTTTTGTTTATTTATAGCTTTCAGTAATTAATTTCCGCTTTCGCACTTTCTTTTCTTTACTTTCCGCAATTTACTTTTACGCACAATACTTTTCTTTCTTTAATTTTCAGTTTTTACTTTTCAGTAATGAGGATGTAACTCCCCTTTACTGGCGTAAAAGTTAAAAATTTTATTACTAATATTTAGATAAATCTCCCTTAATTATAATAAATAAACTAGTTAAAACCTGACTTAACGAGGATACCGCCATATTGGTCGGTTGGTAATTATTTAAATTGGTTTTAACCTGACTAAACTGGATACCGCCTGATTGGTCGGTTGGTAATTAATTATTAATTTGACTTAATCTGGATACCGCCTATATGGCTGGTTGGTAATTATCATGCAAAGTTAATATATTATATTAAGCGAGATATCTAAAATAGAAGTAATAAAAGTGGATCCTTTTACCTCAGCATTTTCTTTTATTGTACTTTTACTTCATTTACTTTTCAGCAATTTACTTTCAGCATTTACTTTTCAGTAATTTACTTTTAGCAATTTACTTTCAGCATTTACTTTTCAGCAATTTACTTTCAGCATTTACTTTTCAGCAATTTACTTTCAACAATTTACTTTCAACATTTACTTTTCAGTAATTTACTTTCAGCATTTACTTTTCAGCATTTAATTTTTAGTATTTAATTTCAGCATTTACTTTCCGTCATTTACTTTTCAGCAATTTACTTTATGTCTTTTATTTTATTTAAGTCTTTACTAGCCCTAGTTATGTGTTAGTTATCTGGGGTTGTGATGAATTCTAATATCACCGATTTATAAGGGGTTATTTTATAGTTTGGGTAATTTAAAGGTTTACTTATTAAGTCTTAAGCTTAATGCTTCTTGTTGTCTGATCACCAATAAGATTGATATGGTAAATCTAAAATGAACTAGACATATGGATTTTAGGTTTCAGCCTTAGACTTAATAACCCATGATCTTCCTTGAGGATAGATAACCCTTTAATAGATTTCCTTAAATGATAGACATATACCTGTCGGGCGAGGGTAGCCATAATTGGAACTTAAACTTAATGAATCCAGATAATTTGGTTGACATATACATATGGTTCAATTGGGTTAAACTGGGTATTTGCGTCTGACCATCGACAGAGGCTTTCGCATAATTTTGTGTTCCAGGTTAGTAAACCGATTTATTACACAAACATAAAATAATCACTTCATCTTTTAAAAGATATTAGAAGGATTCACAACCCTAGATCTTTGTGTCTTTTGTTATTTTCCTTAGTATTTTCTTTTGTCTTTTTATTTATTTATTTATTTAGCAAATCTTCAATCAACCAAATCAATCAAGCAATCATTCTCTTCTCCCTCAATTAGATATCTGTAAATAAATAGATTCAATAATTAATAACAACAGTAGGAATTAAGTCCTCGTGGGATCGATATTTTTATACTACTTGACACGATACATGCGCTTGCATTATACGTGTGTGTTTACGCCGGTCAAATAGGTGAGAAAAGAAATACACAGAGTAATGAGGTAATAGGCTGGACACGCAGGTCCAATTAATAAATTCTAAATTTATTACAACAATTTCCAAAATTGCTAATTCCCAGATGATTCAGCAGTCAGTACAGTTTGGGGGAAATGCAACTGAAGATCCTAATTCCCACATCAGCAACTTCCTGGAAGTTTGGGTACTTTCAATTACAACCGAGCATCTGAAGAAGCAATGAGACTGTGAGGTTTTGCATATTCCCTGAAAGACAGAGCTAAAGCTTGGCTACATTCGTTACCAGCAGGTTCCATCACAACTTGGAACACTCTAGCGACCAAATTCCTTGCAAAGTACTTTCCACCAGCCAGAACTGCAAAGTTGAGGAATGACTTCACATCCTTCGTGCAGCAAGATTCAGAATCCCTTTGCGAATCTTGGGAAAGATTCAAAGATTTACTCCGGAAATGTCCCCACCATGAGATCACAAAGTGGCTACAAGTTCAAACCTTCTACAATGGACTTTCTGGAATAATGAGAACCACAATTGATGCTGCTGCTGGAGGAGCTTTGATGGCAAAGGGAGAAGATCAGGCCTTGGACTTAATTGAAGAAATGGCCAACAACAATTCCTATTGGCCAACAGAAATGAGCATGATCCAAAGAATTGCAGGAATTTATGAAGTTGGAGCCAACACAGCACTGAATTCCAAGCTGGATGTGATTTGCAAAAATCTTGAAACTCTTAACATGAAAGTTAATGGTGGATCCACAAGTTCACCATTTGGAAGAGCACTTGAGTCAAAATCTTTCAACCAACATAAAGAAACGGTGAATTATGTCAAAAATTTCAATAAACAAGGGAACAATCCATATTCCAACACCTACAACCCAGGGTGGAGGAATCATCACAATTTCGCATGGAGCAACAATTCAAGGCAAATGAACAACCCACCACCCGGATTCCAACAACAGAACAAAGGCCAGGAGCAGACAAATGAATCAGGAATAACAGAAGTGTTGATCCACTTGAAAAAGATAGAAGCAAAACACGACTCTCAAGCAGCAAGATATGATGCTATGTTTCAATCCCAAGCAGTATTAATTCAAATTCAATCAACTTCTATTAAAGCACTAGAGAATCAAATCGGACAACTAGCCAATGCTCAAAGTTACAGACCGCCAGGTAATCTTCCCAGCAACACAGAACCAAATCCAAGAAACATGGGGAAGAAGCAATGTCATGCCATCATATTAAAAGCGGTAACTGAAATCAACAAGATGTTGGAGCCAAAAAAAACTGCTGAGAAGTTCCAAAAGAAACAAAGCAACAGATGGAGGAAATAGAAGCAAAGGAAAAAGAACAGATCACTCCACCTCCACATTTTCCTCAGCGTCTTCAGAAGAATAAACTGGACAAGCAGTTTGCTCGATTCTTGGAGGTGTTCCAAAAGCTGCATATCAACATTCCATTTGCAGAAGCGTTTGAACAAATGCCCAGCTATGCCAAATTTATGAAAGACATTCTTTCACGAAATCGAAGATTGGGAGAATATGAGACAGTAGCATTATAAGAAGAATGCAGCGCCATCATTCAGAGAAAGCTTCCTCCAAAGTTGAAAGATCCTGGCAGTTTCACTGTTCCTTGCACCGTAGGAGAACATGACTTCGGTAAGGCTCTGTGTGATCTAGGTGCGAGTGTTAACTTGATGCCTTTTTCTATTTTCAGGAAATTACAGATTGCTGAAACAATGCTAACTTCAGTCTCTCTACAACTTGCTGATAGAACGCTCGTATTTCCAAGAGGCGTAGTTGAGGATGTGCTGGTTAAGGTTGACAAATTTATTTTCCCAGCAGATTTCATTGTCCTTGATATGGAGGAAGACGTAGACGTGCCAATCATCCTCGGGAGACCATTATTGGCTACAGGTCGAACCATTATTGATGTACAAAAAGGAGAACTAACCATGAGGGTACAAGACCAAGAAGTAACATTCAATGTTTTCAAGGCCATGAATTTCCCAGATGATGAAAAGAAGGAGGAATGTTTCAAACTTGATGTGATACATAGTACCGATCAGAACTCTGATGAAAGACAAAGTTCTACTGACAAACTTAAAACATGTCAATTGCCTGTGGAGCCTGAAGATAAAGCGTCTTTTGCACTGAAAAAGCCAATCATTGCACTACAAGTAACAGAAGAGAAAAAGTTCCACCTGCTCAACAAATTGGAGGAATTTCACATACAGCCTTTTGAGGATGCCAAATTGTACAAGGAAAAGACATGATGAGAAGTTAGTGCACATACAAATGGAACCAGGGCAGAAGGTACTCTTAAACAAATCAAAGGTGAAATTCTTCCCATGGAAGCCAAAATCACGGTGGTAAGGTCCATTTGTGATCACCAAGGTTTTACTAGACAGAGCCGTTGAGATACATGATCTTGACTCCAACAAAAATTTCAAGGTTAAAAACAAGCGTGTTAAGCACTACTGGGGAGAATCATTTGAGCGACAAAAGAAAGTGTCACACTTTCAGATCCAGCCTAACGTTCGAGAAGTCATGTCTAGCTGACGACTTTAACTTAGCGCTCGCAGGGAGGCAACCCATGCAATTTTTATATATATTGTGATTTGGTGTGATTCAATTTGGTGTGTTTAGTTTTTGCAGATTAAGACATTTCAAGATGGAAGAAGCTCTCTCAAATCTTCACAAGCAATTTCCTTCTCTCCCTCAAAAATCTCTGATCAAAGTTTACAAAGCTCGTTTGGAACAGATGAGACTACTAACGATCCATGGTGTTCCTAATGATATTCGTTGGGTAATTAAAGCACGGGTCCGATTGGCAGGTGAGTCTTCTGACTCTTTTATTTCACATCTGCCTGGTTTTGGAAGAAGCACCTATGCAAAGAAACGTAGAGCTAAGCAAATGAGTGTTTGTTACAATTGTGCACGCTGGAATTGCAATACTCGTTGTCATTCTTTAGGAATGATGTCTGATAATCGCGAAGATAAAATTAAATTCATTAGGGATGGCTTGAGTAAGGAGTCTTTAGATGATATATATCTTCGACTCTTGAGACGCATCCCAGTGGATATGTTCACATAGCCATTCGCAAATTACATACACAATTTCAAAAAGAAAGACAACAGTTAAGTCTCGGGAATCTGACTCAAAAAGACCCTGTTTGCCAATTTATAAGAAAATTGGATGGGAGCTTGTCCCTGACGCATAGACGTCAATCAAGCAGCTACTTTTCTTGTAAATATTATATCTCTTTGTCTTTTCCTAATAATTGTAATTTGTTTTGTTGTTTTCTTTTCTTCTCCGACAGGATCCAGACCTTTTTTACTATCACGATTTGTTTTACTGTTTAACTAATAATTGTCATTTGGCAGGTACTAGTGCTATTATTTTTCTCACCCTTTTCAGTGTTATAAATTCAACTCATCATTGCACTTTGAAGACATCCAGAGTAAGACATGGAAGCCACTTCAAGAAGACGAGTTGAAAACATCTGTGTGTTTTGCGGTAGTACTGTTGGTACTAAACCATAATACGTAGAAGCAGCACAAGAATTGGGTCAGTCTTAGCTGCAAGAAATATGCACTTAGTATATGGCGGAGGCATCTTGGACTAATGGGGATCGTTTCAAAGGTCGTACATGAAGGAGCAGTCATGTCTTGGGAATCATCCCAAACCCCTTGGCGGAGGCAAATCTTATTGAACCATCAAACATAGAGGAACTGATCGTGCCGGTATGTCTAAACGATTGGTAGAATGATTAACCGTGCTGATGCTTTTATTGCTTTGCCAGGTGGCTTGGGTACATTGGAGGAAATTTTTTACAGTGTTATCTTGGGCGAACCTGAACATACACCAGAACCGCTTGGACTGTACAATCTTGAAGGATTTTATGATTTTCTTTGTGTGTTTCTTGATGATGCTCGAAGAAATAGGTTCGTGTCAAAACCTATGAAAGAACTCCTCTTTACTGCCAGAACTGCTCCGGATCTAATTGACCAAATCTTAGCCTATGAACCACAAGTTGACCCTATCCTTTCAAAGATAAATTGGTCCGAGGACGATCGTGGTAAGAGGCGTCGTGTTAATCTGGATCTTAACCTTTAACTTTTCGTGTAGAATTTCAGCTAACCAGGTACTATCTTCTAAACTCTTCTTCTACTATTTAAGACATTGGGGACAATGTCTCATTTAGGTTTGGGGGAGGGAATTAGTTGATCAGTACCTTGTTTTTAGTTTGTGTTATTTCTATTTTTAGTCCAAAATTTTTCGAAAAGTACAAAAAAATTGAAAATTTTTCAAAAATTATAAAAATATTTTGTGTTTTTATTTTGACTAAAAAAAAAAGAAGGTGAAATTGGTAAGAGATAGCTGAGTAAGGAGTTTCCACTCCTGAGACGTATCTCAAACATATTTCCAAACAAGTTAATTTTTGTTTATTTCATTTTAAATTATTTAATTTGTAAATTCTCTATAAAACGGACTAAAATGGATCTTCATATGCTCAGTTGACAGGTATTATCAACATACATGGAAACATACAGACATGAGCTATAATTTAAAAGTTTGTAATATTCAGTGCTCTAGTTTAAATGGAGGAAGCATCTCAGAAAGTGATGGAGTAAAAAAAAAACATCCGAGATCCGAGTTATTAAGTCTGTAAGGGTGTCTTAACACCCAGTGCCCTAAAACCAACTGGTTTGGGAGTCACTGGCCCAAAGCTTGCTACAATGGATCGAGGATGTTCCAAAATATATATATCTAAAGTCTGAGTAATTAAGTCTGTAGGGGTGTCTTAACACCTGGTGCCCTAAAGCCAACTTGTTTGGGAGCCACCGACCTAAAGCTCGCTACATAGACAGAAGATATTGTATATAAATAAAAAAAAAATCAGAAAAATTATTCCATTGCCATAAAAAAGGTGTGAAATCTGATAGAACTTTAGGACAAAAATATTACGCTCTTATCAACTACACTTGTGACTGTTGTGGGCAAAAATGAGATTGATTAATACTTTGTTGGCTGTGTATATGGAGAATGGTAAATATAATCGGAGAATTTACTTATTCGGTAATTTAGAAAGAAACAAAACAACTAGTAACTTGGAGTAGAAGTTTCACCTGATTAGTCACTAACTTTCTTTATTCTCTTTTCTCTTGTTTTTTTTTTTGTGTGTATTAGTTTTACTACTTTTTTACTTTTGTAAAATGTTTGTGGGTATCATTGCTGTAAACCCTCACGAGACTACAACTCTTCCACAAGGGACACCTAGGGGTTTAAAATTGGCTTGTTATACGCTAAATGCAACCGTGATCCCTACGAAAGTGGCTTAGTTTAATTTTTTTGTTGTTTTTTTGCTCGAGGACTAGCAAAATGTTAGGTTTGGGGGGTGTGATGAGCGGAAAATATATCAATATTTACCGCTCCTTTAACTTAATATTTTGTTTAGTTTCTCGGGTTTGATGAACATTTTGATGTGTTTTAGTTTATCTTGCAGATAAAATAATATCGGGTCTTAATGAAATCATTTAGGACGAAATATGGGTCAAATAAGGGCAATTATTGGACTTGATATTTTAATTTTGGAGATAGGAAACTTGAAAGGGCGTTTTTGACAAAGTGCAGTTTTGGAAATTCCAGTTTTGAACATCTGTCGTAATTTGGTTATAACTTTTTACTCCAATATCGGATTGAGCTGATTCTAGTTCCAGATTAAAGAAGACTCAAATATCTACAACTTTGAAAGACAAAATATTTTCGAATTATGAAGATTTCATGACCGAAATGGATAAACCATCCAGAAGTGTGTTGTGTGTAATTATTAAAGTCATTTTCAAAGCAAAAAAATAAATTAATAAATAAATAATAAAATTATCAAATCATCACCAAACATGATAAGAAATTAGTGGAGCAATTAATAATGGATTTGGTGGAGTAATTAGTGGAGAAATTAATAATGGATTTGGTGGATAATTTGATGTATGATTTGATGGAGGCAAAATTTTGCCTATAAATACCAAGCCATTTCATTTGTAAAATTCATACTTTCTTTCTAAGGAATTCCTTAAGAATACTAAGAAGATTGTATCTTGTTTGTTTATTTATAGCTTTCAGTAATTAATTTCCGCTTTCGCACTTTCTTTTCTTTACTTTCCGCAATTTACTTTTACGCACAATACTTTTCTTTCTTTAATTTTCAGTTTTTACTTTTCAGTAATGAGGATGTAACTCCCCTTTACTGGGGTAAAAGTTAAAAATTTTATTACTAATATTTAGATAAATCTCCCTTAATTATAATATATAACTAGTTAAAACCTGACTTAACGAGGATACCGCCATATTGGTCGGTTGGTAATTATTTAAATTGGTTTTAACCTGACTAAACTGGATACCGCCTGATTGGTCGGTTGGTAATTAATTATTAAATTGACTTAATCTGGATACCGCCTATATGGCTGGTTGGTAATTATCATGCAAAGTTAATATATTATATTAAGGGAGATATCTAAAATAGAAGTAATAAAAGTGGATCCTTTTACCTCAGCATTTTCTTTTATTGTACTTTTACTTCATTTACTTTTCAGCAATTTACTTTTCAGCAATTTACTTTCAGCATTTACTTTTCAGCAATTTACTTTCAGCATTTACTTTTCAATTTACTTTTCAGCAATTTACATTCAGCAATTTACTTTCAGCATTTACTTTTCACTAATTTACTTTCAGCATTTACTTTTCAGCATTTAATTTTCAGTATTTAATTTCAACATTTACTTTCCGTCATTTACTTTTCACCAATTTACTTTTCAGCATTTACTTTATGTATTTTATTTTATTTAAGTCTTTACTAGCCCTAGTTATGTGTTAGTTATCTGGGGTTGTGATGAATTCTAATATCACCGGTTTATAAGGGGTTATTTTATAGTTTGGGTAATTTAAAGGTTTACTTATTAAGTCTTAAGCTTAATGCTTTTTGCTGTCTGATCACCAATAAGATTGATATGGTAAATCTAAAATGAACTAGACATAGGGATTTTAGGTTTCAGCTTTAGACTTAATAGCGCATGATCTTCCTTGAGGATATATAACTCTTTAATAGATTTCTTTACAGGATAGACATATACCTGTCGGGCGGGGGTAGCCATAATTGGAACTTAAACTTAATGAATCCAGATAATTTGGTTGACATAGACATATGGTTCAATTGGGTTAAACTGGGTATTTGCGTCTGACCATCGACAGAGGCTTTCGCATAATTTCGTGTTCCAGGTTAGTAAACCGATTTATTACACAAACATAAAATAATCAATTCATCTTTTAAAAGATATTAGAAGGATTCACAACCCTAGATCTTTGTGTCTTTTGTTATTTTCCTTAGTATTTTCTCTTGTCTTTTTATTTATTTATTTATTTAGCAAATCTTCAATCAACCAAATCAATCAAGCAATCATTCTCTTCTCCCTCAATTAGATATCTGTAAATAAATAGATTCAATAATTAATAACAACAGTAGGAATTAAGTCCTCGTGGGATCGATATTTTTATACTACTTGAACGATACGTGCGCTTGCGTTATACGTGTGTGTTTACGCCGGTCAAATAGGTGAGAAGAGAAATACACAGAGTAATGAGGTAAGGCTGGACACGCAGGTCAATTAATAAATTCTAAATTTATTACAACAATTTCCAAAATTGCCCTCACCCATCTAATATCCATCCGATATACATTATTCATAATCGCATCCATGTATTCACACAAGCATGTTATCAATCAATCTAATCCAATTAATTAATCTGATAATTAATGACCATCCAATGTTCAAACAACGATTTGATTTTGCGTGAGTCCAACTCGTTTTGCGAATAAGTACTCAAAGTACGAATTCCTGAATTATATCAAACTACAACATTAAATCCAATTTAATTTGTATTTAATACTAATTCATCTATTTAATTCCAAATTAAATATTACACTTTTTTAATGAACCTTTACGACTTAGATTCCAAATCTAATCGTTACGGGTCTCAAAGCCCGATTAACATCCAATGTTAATTTAATTAAAGTCCAATGGGCTTTTAATTAATTTCTTAAGGCATGGACTTTTGGTCAATATGGGTCAAACCCAAATACCAAAGCCCATTTAAGGAATCACCCTTATTTGCCAAGAAACCAATTTAGGCCCATTAGGCCCAATTAAATTAAAGGTCCATTAAGTCATAATTGGACTTTATGGATATGGTTTTGGGCCCAATTGGATCCAACAAATTTAGCCTAAACCAAACTTGGCCCAACCAAGCCCATTAAGCCCAATTACAACTTTAAAAGCCCAATTCCAAATTTGGCCCGATTAATTAACTTACAAAATTCCAAATTTCACAATTAATTAATTTAAAGTGTATGCCATAATTAATTAACCAAATTAACATTTCCAAAATACTAATTCACGCAATTAATTATGCTCATTATCATCAACATATGTCCAACACATTTGAATCAAAAATCAGCTCATTGCTACACATTCACGGCATTTAGGGTATTTTGTCCAATTTAAAATTCAATCCAAATAAATCTCAAATCAACATTACCCAATTGTTTCAAGTCATCCAATGATCAAAGAAACAAAAAATACAATGACTATTAGGGCAACATAACTCTCGGCCAAGCCTAGATTTTGGGCAAAAATTGATCCAATCAACTTTTCATGAAATTGATCATATACAACTTCAATACAACATCATTCAAGCATACTCAATTTTATCAAATCATGCTCAAATTGATTTTACGCAAATTTTACCCTAATCAAGTTTCATGCTCAAAATTACTCTGATACCATTGTTGGGTTTCTATTAAGTCCCAAGGATCAATTCAAGCAATGAAACACATATGTGAATACTCGTAAAGCATGGCGAATCATACTTACAACGATCGGCTTTTGCGACGCGAGGAACAACAAAAATCTTCAAGCTTTGGTCCTCCAAGGTTCTCGGCTTTAGGCTCATTTTGTGCTCCAATTAGGTCCAAGCTTTCGAATCAAGCATAGAAACAACATGTGAATACATCGAAGAAGTTGCGAAATACTTACATCGATCGGTAGAGGCGATGCGGAGAAGAACAAAACTTTTTATGCCCTTGAGAAGTCAATGAAGCTCACGGCAGTCACTGTTTTTTATCTCCAAATTCGGTCCAAGCTCCAAGCCTTTTGGGTGGTGATTTCAAGCTCACGGGTTGGTTTCCCTATCACCTTCGCAAGACTCAAATGTTGTGCTAGCACTTGATGATTTTGCCACAAAATCATCACTTGTTTCTCCTTCATTTTCACCGCAGTGAACCAGAAAAAGAAGAGGAAGACAGCCCCCTTTTGGGCGTGAGAGAGAGGGAAGAGTGGAGAGAAGAAAAAAAATGTGTTGGTTGGTTTTTTGATTTCAAAAATCAAAACATATACCAAACATTTAAAATAATAATATATGTCAATCAAGCTTTCAAAAAGCTTTCCAACCACTTCCATCAATCAATCAAGTGACAAGTTGTCACATCACTCAAACTGACAAGTGACTTGACGCTTGATGTGACTAATGATTTGACGCTAGATGTGACTTGCGGGCCGTACTTGAATTCGAAATGCGAGTGCGCTCGCAAACACTCCCAGGCTCGGGTTCGCTAATTCCAAATTAATGAATTTTCAGTTGCGACGTAATTAATGATTATGCCTAGCGAAATCACTATTCACGTCGCTAACGAATTAATTCTAAATTAACTCGTTCGCCTGAATTAAAATCTAATTTCAATTCCGCGTCGAAATCCAATTTTGTTTAATATATCGAATATATTATTTTAATTGATTAATTCCAAATTAATCGTTCTCTCTATTTAAATGATATTTTATCCCAGATAAAATATCTCCGTAATTAATCCCAGATTAATTTTCTCTCTCATCTAATTAATCCCAGATTAATAAAGTGCGAGTCATACGTCATCAGTGAATCTTCGGGAAGCGACCCATGAGATCCCCAGATATGTTGGCAGTAAATACGGTCGTCGGACTATCCGAACACATAAGTACCTAGTATTACGTTTGTACCGATTTACAAGACAAGGTTGGCTTCTAGCAAAGCGCCATGCCTACCCAATTCTCCAGAAATATCCTTACAGGAATATGTGATCTATATCAGGCGTAGTATACGTAGTATTGTGTATTTCGATCCAACATCGGATGTCACATGCTAGGTCTGGGGCTGGAATTGTGTCTGCCCCGTACGAAGCACATATCGGATCTCTGGTAACTAGTCTCTATAATCGGATAAATATGACCTAGTCATAATATCCCGATAGCTACAGCATATAAGAGAACCAATTCCGTATCCTACGTGATCATCATCTCTACTATAACTGGAGTTATAATTCCATCTCGACATCACACCCAATACACTACGATTCTCAATATACCTAGAAGAGGCGTACACAGGACCTGTTAAAGCCCTGGACGACCAAAACCAAAGTATATTGATTGTCGCAAGTATTAGCGGTGCAAGTCTCAGGTTAAGACCAAATACACCTACCCTGATTCGGACTTCCATAGACACATAGTCATACTACCAATGGAATTCCGAGGGGTCTATCCAGAGCGAAGTTGTTTCTGTACCATCGGTAAACACAACCTCCTATTACACTTGCATGAGTATCCTATACCCAAATATATGAGAACTATACCGTTATGCTCCCACAACGCGCACAAGTGTAATACTAGTCTATTCCGCATTATCGATGTCCAATCTCGATAATACTACGACTAAGGATATTTAATGATTAAACCTTCGTGGATTGATATTGTCTCATATCATCTCAATCTGGAACTAATCATATGGACCTTCTATCATTTATACATCTTGGTAATCTAATTACAAATGATAATAGAGCAATTTCCTTTGTCACATAGTTAATTTGTACAACAACACCATGATCTGTATAAATAGTGATGTTATGGGTCATAAATGTCCAACAATTAGAACTCATACACTCTTATGTATACGGACCAATGTCAGTTACCGCTAGAGGTGGATTCTCTTACTTCATTACCTTTATCGATGATCACTCGCGATATGGGTATGTGTACCTTATGCGGTACAAATCTGAAGCCTTTAAGAAATTCAAAGACTTCAAAACTGAAGTAGAAAACCAGCTTAATAAAAGTATTAAGTCACTAAGGTCTGATCGATGTGGTGAATACTTAAGCAACGAATTTCAAGATTACTTGAGAGAAAATGGAATTGTTTCCCAGTGGACTCCTCGGGAACTCCACAGCATAATGGGGTCTCCGAAAGGAGAAATCAGACATTATTAGATATGGTCTGATCAATGATGCCAGTCACATATCTACCTCTTTCATTTTTGGGTCTTGCTTTAGAAACTGCAACACTACTACTAAACCAAGTTCCTTCCAAGACTGTTAGTCAAACACCATATGAGTTATAGTCTGGGAAACATCCCAGTCTTAGTTATCTAAGAGTTTGGGGATGTGACACATATATTAAGCTCACACAAACTAACAAATTTGATGATAGGGCAATTAAATATAAGTTTGTAGGATCTGTCTTGAACTCAAGAGCATATGTGTTCTACGTCCCAAATGAACAAAGAACATTTGTCTCACGAAATGCTAAATTTCTAGAGAATGAATTCCTTCTCAAGAAATATAGTGGGAGTATACTTGACCTCGATGAGGTACGAGAAGAACAAACCACTAGGCCCCTCAAAAGGTCAGCGACGGAACAACCACAAGGTTATGAACTTAGAAGGTCTAGTAGGGAAAGATATGAGCCTGAAAGATATGGTTTCCATATTGATGAGGTACATGATCAGGTCATTGATAATGATGATCCCACCAGTTATGACGAAGCAATGTGTGACATTGATTCAGTCAAATGGCTTGAGGCCATGAAATCCGAAATAGACTCTATGTATCAGAATCAAGTCTGGGACTTGGTGGATGCACCTGAAAGGATAAAACCCATAGGCTGCAAGTGGATTTACAATCGTAAAACTGATGCAGAAGGCAACATCCAAACCTATAAGGCTAGGTTGGTGGCGAAAGGTTATAGACAAATCCAAGGAATTGACTATGACGAAACCTTCTCGTCTGTTGCAATGATAAAGTCCATTCGAATTTTACTGGCACTAGCTGCACACTTTGATTATGAGATTTGACAGATGGATGTCAAAACAACTTTCTTTAATGGTAACCTCGTAGAGGAAGTCTATATGTCACAACCTGAGGGGTTTGCATATAAGGATGATCATAATAAAGTATGCAAGCTTAAACGATCCATTTATGGACTTAAGCAAGCCTCCATAATTTGGAATATATGATTTGATGAGATAATCAAAGAATTTGACTTCATCAAAAATATAGACGAGCCTTGTGTTTACAGGAAAAGTAGTGGGAGTGCTGTTGTATTTCTTGTATTATATTTCGATGACATATTAATCATCGGGAATGATATTCCCATGATGCAAGCCACCAAGCAATGGTTATCTCAGAATTTCTCCATGAAAGATTTGGGAGAAGCAGCCTACATCCTTGGCATTAAGATCTACCATAATAGATCTAAGAGGTTGTTGGGACTTTCTCAATCTACATACATAGATAAAGTTTTGAAAAGATTCAAAATGGAAGATTCCAAAAGAGGTAATTTACCTACTTGTCATGGAATCAAATTATCTAAGGAGCAATGTCCACATACTCATTCAGATAGAGAGCGTACGAGTAGGATCCCTTATGATTCAGTAATAGGATCGATCATGTATGCCATGCTATGTACAAGACCTGATGTCTCTTATGCTCTTAGCATAACGAACAGGTATCAGGCAAATCCTGGTGAGCAACACTGGGCAGCTATCAAAACAATCCTCAAGTATCTGAGAAGAACTAATGATGTGTTTTTGACATACGGAGATTGTTCTGAGATGAAAGGCATTGGTTACTGTGATGCGAGCTTTCAGACTGATAGGGATGACAGCAGATCACAAACAGGATATCTGTTTACTTTGAATGGCGGAGCTATCAGTTGGAAAAGCTCAAAGCAGTCAACTACAGAGGACTCCACCACTGAAGCCGAGTATATTACAGCATTTGAGGCAGCTAAAGAAGCAGTCTGGATAAAGAAGTTCATCATGGAGCTGGAAGTGCTTCCCGCGATAAAGAATGGCGTCACGATGTACTGTGACAACACGGGCACCATTGCTCAATCAAAGGAACCAAGGTCCCACTAGAAATCCAAGCATGTACTCAGGCAATTTCATCTCATCAGTGAGATTGTTGAGAGAAAAGAAGTTATTACAGAGAAAATACCCACAGAAGATAATCTTGCAGATTCTCTGACTAAAGGGCTGACTCAACAAAAGCATGATAGGTACATCCGAGAGTATGGTGTCCAGATTCATACTAGTTGGCTATAGTGCAAGTGGGAGATTGTAGGGGATATGCCTTATACCCAACTTGTGGATGTGCTATATGTACATGTATTTGTAATATTTTCATTAATTAATAAAATGGCAATCTTTATTATACTTGTCTTACATAACTTATATCAAACATTGTAATAAAGCCCTTGGAGTAATAAGACGATGGCTTCCACGCCTTATGAGAATCATTACTTTTAAACGTTCATAGTCATAGTTTTGTGAATAATCTGGGCGTTCACAAAGCGGAGAGACTAGCATGATGATATGATTCGCCCTTAAGTGGGGTAGCCGATCTCATAGGCTACTAGCGGAGATCCGTCCGCTTGGTGTATCACTTGGATGCATGAGTTGCTCGTGTCCATCGAACTGACCGCCGAAAGTTTTCACATGGAGTGTTTATCCCATGTGTCTGTGAGAACTTTCATGTATCGATTGTTTGACTACTCCTTAGACTTGAGGTAATTCAATCTTATGTGTGGATCAAATAACTTTGACATTCTCCTTCCCCGATTCAAAAGATCCGGTCATAAGGGTATGATTGGGTCATTTGTTGAAACATATGAAGTTTGTAAAGATACAACAGAGAATCGCCACTCTCTCAGATAATATTTTTTTATAAGAGTAGTATTCCAGTTCGCGAGTTGATATGTGTGATCAGTGCTTGAGACTGTGGCCGCAGAGGAAGAATTATGTGAGATTCTTGGTTTAGCACGATTCATGACACTATCAACATCATACCTTTCACTATATGGGTAGACACTTTCCATACCCTAGGTCAAACAGTGGGGATTCAATGAGGCGAGAGACCGTATCATATGTAAATCGCATACAGAATGGGTATATATATCTTTCCTTCTCATTTGGGGGCATTGGCATGTTGCTAGATGTCAACCTTGGTCATTGAAATCGAACGACCATCTGATCGGAGGATAATTTATGTTCGATTAAATTATCACGATTTATTTCATGTCCAACTTGAGGGGAACCCAAAAGGTCACACACCACAAAGTCGAAATCAATGGTTAACAGTGCACAGTACAAATTTAACAGCATATATGATTACTGTAGGAATTGTTCATAAATGGTTCAATGTGTTTAATTATTGAACAGATCATTTATGAGGTTCCATAGTGGCTTAGGGATTGGTGAATGACGATAGGGGCACTTTGGGAATTGCAATAAAAAAATAATATGTGAATAGTAACGTGAATTGTAAATTTTTATTTATTTATTTGTTATTTGTTTTGAATTCCAATTCAGCCCAAACTCTTATTAGGGTTTTATAATCTCATTAAACCACTAAATTAAGATCCAATGGCTAAGATTAAAGTAGCAATTATCCCACATCGGATTCTTAATTAATTTTTTTATCTTTAGAGCACCTATATAAATCCAATGAATTCTTTACAAATTTTTGCACCAAACCTTTCATATCTTGGGTTTATATAAGTGAACAACTCTAAATTTTAAGAGTAAGCCACTGATTTTGATGATCCTTAAGTCTAATTGACTAAAGGAACCTCGAGTTAAAAGTTTTGAGGTATTTGCCTACGCTAGCACCAAGGGCAAAATACCCGTGCACTCAAGGCATAGTCTTTCCGTTGAGTTTTGGCTTTGGTGTGTGCATCTTTGTAGGCCACACACTTGGGTGGCTATTTGGAACGTGGAAGAGCTTGCTGAATTCAAGAAAAGCTTGTAGATTGGAGGAGGACTGGAGGAGTTTTCGGTTCAAGTAAGTCTTTTTCTTTCTTTATTTTAATTAGAGTTCTTATGATAGTTAGCATGTTTAGGTTTATGTTCTTTGCATGTTTTATGAATTTTTATGCTTAGAATATATAGTAACATGCCTAAGCTTGTATAATAATCAAAATAAATGGGTCTTGGACAAAGGGATAGCGGTATCATAATTTGATTTATTAAATTTTCCGTTGCGCACTCGCGGCCGCTTCCCAACAAGAAAATGGTGTGAATTCCATCGAGATTATGGCCATACTACAGCTGAGTGTGTGGCGTTAAGATTGGAAGTCCTGGAATTATTGAATAAAGGGTTTCTAAAAGACTTACTCACGGAGAAAGGGAAAGCTACGTCTACTCGAAGAGATGAAAGGGATGGCCAAGAAGAAGCTCTGATACCACCTCCACCGATTAACAACACAATTAATTTTATTTCGGGAGGATCAGAAGTTAATGGTGTGTCATATTCGGCAGCCAAAAGGCATGCTAGGGCTGCTTCGATCAGCCTTCCTCACTCTACGATGTTAATCGAATGGATGGTTACCAACCTTAATATGGAATTTCTAGACGACAAAAACTCCTGTAATATGAATCCACACCATGATGCTATAGTAATCTCCTTGCAGGTCGCGAACTTTATGATCAAACGAGTGCTAGTCGACACCAGATCTTCAGCCAACATCATTTTTGCCACGGCCCTTGCAGACATGGAAGCCGAACTGGAGAAGATAAATAGACGGAAAACTGTGTTGATTGGATTTAGTGGAGAATAAAAATTCACCATGGGAGAAATATATCTTCCAGTCTACGCCGCAGGAGTCAACAAGACGACCACGTTCCTGATTTTAGATTGTCCCTCAGCTTACAATCTTATTATGGGTAGGCCATGGATTCATGAGATGAGAGCAGTTTCATCCACGTATCATCAAGTTCTAAAATTCCCTACCAAGTGGGGATTCGAGAGATAAAATGAGACAGAGTCGCGTCCAGAAGCTGCTACCAGACAACTTTGAAGGCAAAAACCCAGTATGCATAGCAATTACAGAATGGGTCTCGCAACATGGAGCTGACCCTACCAAATCTTGAGGAGCTTGACGAGATCCAAATTCACCATCAACATGCAGATCATAAGTCTCAGATTGGAGCTAACTTAGATCTTGAGTTACATTCCGATTTGATTGATTTCTTGAAGAAACGACATGATAGTACAAAGACATGATGGCAATCGACCTCAAGTTGATTACTCATGAACTCCATGTAAATCCAGACTACTCTCCAGTCAGACAGAAAAGAAGGAAGTTCACCCCAGAAAAGAATCAAATCATTAATGAGGAAATCCAAAAATTGTTGCAGAATGGAGCTACCAGGGAAGTTCAGTTTCCAGAGTGGCTCGCCAACGTGGTTGTAGTCAGAATGAGGAATGGAAAGTGGCGAGTTTGCATCGACTTTACGGATTTGAACAAAGCTTGTCCAAAAGATTCGTTCCATCTACCTCATATAGATTCGATGGTTGACGCTACAGCTGGGCATGAGTTATTGAGTTTCATGGATGCATATTCTGGCTACAATCAAATCCGCATGCATCCAGACGACCAAGAGAAGACCGTCTTAATCACCAACCAAGAAGTGTGAAAAATGTCAAAGGTTCGCTCCAGTCTCACACCTTGCCCCAGAAAGACTCAACCATATCTTATCCCTCTGGCCGTTCATGAAGTGGGGAATGGACATTGTCGGGAAACTTCCAACCGCCCCAGGACAGCGAGTCTACATGCTCGTACTTACGGATTACTACTCGAAGTGGATCGAAGCAGAATTGTTGCCAGGATATGCGACAAGGAGGCGCAGACGTTCATCTGGAAGAATATCATATGTCGATTAGGCATTCCAAGAGAAATTGTCACTGATAATGGTTCGCAATTCATCAGCCATCATTTTCAAGATTTCTGCAAAAATTGGTGTATAAAGTTAAGCTTTTCAACCTCACGCTTCCCACAAGCTAACGGCCAGGCCGAGTCGTCTAACAAAACAATACTGAACACTTTGAAAATGAGATTGGAGAAAGCTAAATGTGTTTGGGCAGATGAACTCCCGGGAGTATTGTGGTCTTACAGAACAACGGCTTGGTCGTCTACTGGAGAAACCTCATTTTCTCTGGCATTTGGTACAGAGGCAGTAATACCAACTGAAGAAACAATCCAATGACCACGCTACCAATGGCTCAATGAGGAATCAAATTGACAACTTATGAATTATACTCTCGATACAGTTGATGAAGTAAGGGACCGAGCTTTCATTCGACTAGCAGCCCATCAACAGAAGATAGCCAGATACTTTGACAAAAATGTTAGGAGCAGAACCTTCAGGGAATGAGATTAGGTCATGCGCAGAGTTTTCCAGAACACCATGGAGGTTAGAGATGATAAACTGGGACCGAACTGGGAAGGTCCCTACCTCGTCACAAAAATCGTTGGGAGATGAGCCTACAAACTACAAACCATGGAGGGAACACTCATCCGCAACAGTTGGAACGCCATTCATCTTAAGCGATTCTATTGGTAATACATACTTGGATACTTAGTTGTCTTTCGAGTATGAAATAAATGATTTGTTATTTGCAAAAGTTCATTCGACGTGGAAATAAAATGCATTCACAAATTGAGAACTTACTTTCCATTCGACAAATAGTAGTATTATACAAAATATTAACAAAAAAAAGAAAGAAACAAAAGTACATTAGATTAGCTATGTTCTCAAACTTCTGGAGCACTGGCTGGTTGATCTTCAGCAGCCACGGAGGGACTAGCAGGAATATCTTCTTCTTGAACACCAGGCTTGACTCCCGTCGGCTCAGCATCTCCTCCTTTCTCCACCTGACCTTCGGTCACTCCCATTTCGGCTTCAGGAAGTGCTACCTCCTTAACCTCATCTTTCTTCGACTCGACTTCTTCACTGTCTTCAGTCGACAAAGAGAGTCCAGCCACAAATCTTTCATACTCTCGAATCCATTTCCCAAGTTTCCATGCGCTACTTCTTCATTCAAGAAACTCCTTCATCAAACTGCTCATTTCCTTCATCATGGATTCGAAGGTGATTCCTTCAAGTTGCTCCAGCAATTGTTCGTTCTCCTTTTTCACATTATCGAATCCTTCCTTGTAGGCTTCGATTGTGGCCTCTGAGACTTCTTTATCCATTTTGAGTGTCGCATTTGCTTCCTTCAGCTCCTTCTCCAATCCATTTCCCCTCCTCTCAGAAGCATCCAACCCAGACTTTAACTCAGATGCTTCTTTCCTCAATACAGAAAGGGTTTTCTCCAATCCCTTTATCCTCATTTGACTCGACTCAGCGTATTTCTGCATATACAAAATGCACTCCAATGTCTGAAAAATTCCAAATTAGAAATCATTCGACAAAAAAAAAAATCTTAATTATCCATACTTGATAGCTTAAGGCTGTTGCTTTCTTCATTGCTTCAATTGGGCTTATCGCTGTTAGCCTACTATCATTCTCTTCCAGAAGAAACCCTTTCACAAATGTGTTAATACTGGATGGATCCGAAATTACAGTCGACCTGTGAGGAATCCTTATGATGACATTATCTATGTCTTCCTCCATCTCGGTAACGGCTTTCCTTTTCTTCCCAGCCGTAATCATTTCACTCGACTTTCCCTTCTCCACTACAGCCTCATCTGATACGACTTCTTTGAGTTTAGGTGCTTTAACCATTTCAACTTCCGAATCCTTCCCCTTTGCTTTCTTAGCTTTCCTTCGACTCTTCATTTCATCGATCGAAGATACTTTGAAAGGCCCAGACATTATGTCTTTTGCGCATAAAAGTTCTTCATAAGTTAAAGGCTTTGAAAATGTAGACTCTCCATATATCTCTCGACACGACCAATTACAGTATATCACGACCAATACGTGTTTACAAAGGGCTGAAATGGTACCTTCTCGACTGTGAATCTCCTTGCACAACAGAGTCACCCTCAATCTTTTCTCTACCAAGATGACTCTCCAATCTCTCTCTTCAGTAGGTAAAGCTAAGATTGTTTTAGTGTTGGAGACGGTTCGACTTGATGTCTCAAACGACCTGTTTCGCAAGGGATCTGCAGAAACGAATATAGGGTTAGTCCTATTATTAAGTATATTCAAAGAGAATGCATGAAAAAGATATAATACTCACTCGACAAACTCCAATATTCTGGGATTCGACTAGCTCCGGCCGACCCAAAAATACCATCACCCCTCACAAAGAAATATTCAGACTGCCAATTTCCCATATCGTTTGTTGGTAGCCCAGTAACTAAATGTTTCTTCCTCTATCGAAGAAACAAATTGTATCTTCCTTTCTCAGTCAAGTGTTCTTTTAGGTAGTATGTGGATAACACATCCTTCACTCCAAAGAAGACTCCTAATTCGAAAGCCATGCATTCAATCGACAACAGAATCCTTCAAGTATTAGGTATCAACTGAGAATGAGCAATCTGAAAATGGTCCATAACCTCCCAAACTAATATTGGAATGGGAAACCTCAATCCATCCGCAAAAGGTCTCCCATAGAACCCAATCCATCCTGGGACTTTGTAATCTATTCTTTCACTCGACAAAGGTAATCTTAGTTCTATTGAATTGGGAAACATATACTTGCACCTGATTTCCCTCTGTGATCACTCTATCACTTGACTGGCTGGGTTTTTGGTTAATAGATTTGTTGGTTCACTAGTGCTTGGATTTCCACTCGACTCCCCAATTGCAGGTAAGGTCCTAAGTGGTATAGCTTCAGTAGGAACCTCTTGAGATAACTCAGCTACTGTTATTAACCCTGCCTCAATTAGATCTTGGTACAACCAATCTCTATATATTTCTTCCTCTTTCGTCTCACTAGAAGTTGATTCGAAAAACCTATCAATCTCAGCTCCTAAACTACCTAAAGATTCTTCACTCGACATTCTCCAAACGACAAGCATACAACACGAGATTCCTTAAAAAACTATTCCCTAAATATCAAACTCTAATCTAACCCTCAAACATAATTTCAATGATAAATCTAAGATTCAGAAGATCAAACAGCCTATGTTGCCTAAGAACAACTCGAATCTACACTATGAATGTTTAAAGATAATGAAGAACAAGATATGGATTTTTGAAGAATACCTTGAAGACTTGAGAGTTCTCCCAACTTGATGTTTGAAATGAAATTTTGTGAATGAGGCAAATGAGCACTCAAAGCTCTCTTATATACCCCCATTTTTGGCGTCTCAAGTTCCTGCCAAAAACTCCTCGTAACTTACGCTAAGGTTGCATTAAATGACTAGAGAAAAACCTAGAAGCAATCATAACATCAAATGAGAAAAACTATGATTAAAGGTTCCTCAAAGTAAGACTCAGCATAACATCGCAAAGGCTTGGCATGAGAAACTACATAAAGGCTTGGCATGAGGAACGACATAGAGGCTTGGCATGAAGAATGGTGTCACTCAACATAACATTTTATGAAGGCTTGACATGAGGAAGGTCCTCATTACACGAAAATATTCGAAGACGTGGACTTTCCTCACTCCATACGACAATGTCGAGTGAAATGATTCATGAAACTTCATCTAGTTCAACCGACCGGGGACATCCCTCAATGACTCATGATGAGTCAACTGAAGACGTGGACTCCCCTCAGTCCATACGACAATGTCGAGTGAAATGATTCATGAACCTTTATCTGGTTCGATCGACCGGGGACATCCCCCAATGACTCATGTCGAGTCAAATGAAGACATGGGCTTTCCTCACTCCATATGACAATGTCGAGTGAAATGATTCCTAAACCTTCATCTGGTTCGGTCGACGGGGACATCCCCTAAGGACTCATGTCGAGTCAAATGAGAAAAACTCATGATTGAAAGGTTCCTCACAGTAAGACTCAACACAATATCGCAAAGGCTTGGCATGAGAAACCACATAAAGGCTTGTCATGAGGAACGACATAGAGGCTTGGCATGAAGAATGGTGTCACTCGACATAATATTTTATGAAGGCTTGACATGAGGAAGGTCCTCATTACACGAAAATATTCGAAGACGTGGACTTTCCTCACTCCATACGACAATGTCGAGTGAAATGATTCCTGAACCTTCATCTGGTTCAGCCGACCGGGGACATCCCTCAATGACTTATGTCGAGACAACTGAAGACGTGGACTCCCCTCAGTCCATACGACAATATCGAGTGAAATGATTCCTGAACCTTTATCTGGTTCGGTCGACCGGGGACATCCCCCAAAGACTCATGTCGAGTCAAATGAAGACATGGGCTTTCCTCACTCCATACGACAATGTCAAGTGAAATGATTCATGAACCTTCATCTGGTTCGGTCGATCGGGGACATCCCCCAAGGACTCATGTCCAGTCAAATGAAGACATGGGCTTTCCTCACTCCATATGACAATATCGAGTGAAATGTTTCCTGAACCATCATCTAGTTCAGTCGACCGGGGACATCCCTAAAGGACTCATGTCGAGTCAACTAAAAATGTGGACTTCTCTCAGTCCATATGACAATGTCGAGTGAAATGTTTCCTGGACCTTCATCTGGTTCAGTCGACTAGGGACATCCCCCAAGGGCTCATGTCGAGTAAAATGAAGACATGGACTTCCCTCAGTCCATACGATAATGTCGAGTGAAATGATTCATGAACCTTCATCTGGATCAGTTGACCGGGGACATCCCCCAATGACTCATGTCGAGTCAAATGAAGACATGGAATTTTCTCAGTCCATACGACAATATTGAGTGAAATGATTCTTGAACCTTCATCTGGATCAGTCGACCGGTGACATCCCCTAATGACTCATGTCTAGTCAAATAAAGACATGGACTTCCCTTAGTCCATACGACAACGTCGAGTGAAATGATCCCTGAACATTCATCTGGTTCACTCGACCGGGGACATCCCTCAACAACTCATGTCGAGTTAACTGAAGACGTGGACTTCCCTCAGTCCATATGACAATGTCGAGTAAAAATTTTCATGGACCTTCATCTTGTTCAGTCGACCAGGAACATCCCCCAATGACTCATGTCGAGTCAAATGAAGACATGGACTTCCCTCAGTCCATACGACAATGTCGAGTGAAATGATTCTTTAACCTTCACCTGGATCAGTCGACTGGGGACATCCCCCAAAGACTCATGTCGAGACAACTGAAGACATGGACTTCCCTCAGTCCATGCGACAATGTCGTGTGAAATATCTCCTGAACCTTCATCTGGTTCAGTCGACTAGGGACATTCCCCAAGGACTCATGTCGAGTCGAATGGAGACATGGACTTCCCTCAGTCCATACGACAGTGTCGTGAGAATTATCTCCTACATCTGGTTCAGTCGATCGGAGACATCCCAAAAGGACTCATGTCGGGTCAATTGAAGTCATGCACTTCCTCAGTCCGTATGACGATCCCACGAACACGCAAAAATTGAGGAATTCCGATTGGAGCTACTTTGCATTTATGGGTCATTATTCACCACAGCTTTCTTCCTCGATTCGCTTGCAACCCTGCACGGAACGAAAAATCCATCACCACCAACATGTAGTACTCTCCGAGAGTTTCGATTTGGCGGGTGGCTCGTGCCGTGAAAAAAAATAATGTGCCGGGATCGGGATATCCATAGTCGCATATTTTTCCTCTCAGTCACTATATGACGGAGGGGTGGCCAGTGTACCCCTTTGACAGGTCGCGCCGGCCGACAATGCCTGGCAGGTCACTGGCGCGACCGGCTATCCATAAAACGTGTATTGAAGGAGAATGTGTCTAGTGAGAGAGTTGTGAAGCTTATGCGTGTCTTGCAATTACGTGAAATTAGGAGGTATTTATAGAAAAATTTATGAAAATTATATTATGACCCCGCGAATGTACAGTCAGATTCCTACCATGAGTCTTTCTCGAAAATTGGTATTTTTGAAGCCAATCAGATGTAACTTTCGAAAAATGTTCAACACGAAAGTTGTTCGTCTCGGAAAAATGAGTCCAATGGTTCAATAATCAGCTCAATCATAGTTTGTTTTCTATTTTATAATCGAAACAAGATACTTTACACGTATAACGATATAAATAGAAATCGCGTAACCGGTTCTCGAAACCACATGTTTTCCAACACGACAAAGCTTCATTTTATAACATTCTGACCTATTTTCCAATACATAATCTCTTATTTTCGTATAACATCTCGTTCTAAATTCTTAACTCTAATTCGAGAACCTTCCAACACTTTCGAAAAACTCGGGGTATTACAACAAATGGAGGTATAAGTCTCATTCTTATGTATTGCACCCCACCATAAAACCTATGATCTCTTACTTTTACTACATGAGTTAAGCCATTTTCCTCCTTAGTGAATTCATTATTTGCCACTTACTCCTTCACATTCTTGATGTCAAAATGTCAATGAATTGATGAGTTGATTTTACATATTGTTCATTGTGATATAAGAAATAAATATTTTGCATCATTCATTAAAAATATACAAATATAATACAAATAATAATATTTTTATAGAAAATTATATTAAAATCAATTATTACTTTCGAATATTATTTTATTTAATTTATCTTAATAAATTTATCTAATTATACTTTAACCTATTTCCATTTTAATTGCTTCCATATTTTATTTTTTATTAAATGATATAATAACTGAATAAAATAAAGCCAGTAATATAATTTATTGACTATTAGTTTATTATTAGATCAATAAATTGGCACACAAAAAACTAATTTAAAAGAATATAACTCGAAATTTTTATAATGAATATATGTGAGATGTCAATTTAATGTTATTTTCTAAGAATCACCTTATTTTTTATTTTTATATTTGAGTGTTGTTAATTATTTTAACTTTAATTTTATTTTTAATTGTTTACTAAATTAACAATGATGTATAAATATTAGTTATTTTATCAAAAAAGATAAATATGTAAAACTACAAATTAATTCTTTGACTTTTTAACCTCATGTAGAATTGAGGTATTATCAAAACAGTAGGACGTTTAGTAATAATGGTATAAATATTAAAGGGAAACGCGATCTCTCAAGTTCAAGTGTACATGCTTGCTGCTAAATAGTATATAGATTCAAGTGGGCCCATCTTATTTTAATAAGGGGGGATTCCTTAAAATGCCAAAACCATTAGGGTTTTTTCAATTTAATCCAAACATAAAAGACTCTTCCCATTTAATCCACCCACATATAAAAAAATATAGATATAGGTAAATAATATAATTACAAATTTACCATTAAAAAACATGCACAGTGTTTGTAGCAGAAAATATACTTCTTTTTTCTAACTTTAAATTTTAAAAAATTTATCCCAAAATATGAAGTGTTTCAATCATAAACTTTAAAATAAGTGCCATGGTCATATCATTTGACCAAAAAAAGGTAAAAATGAACTTTATATTTATATCTCGTTCATTCGAACTCTAAATCATAATCTATAAAATGTTATATACATTTAAAATTTATATTTATAACTTTCTTGAAGAAATCCCTCTCAAATTAGGAATTATACAAGGTTAAAAATAATCCCAAAATCGCTACATCTCACATAATACAAACCTGTAAAATATAACACCCCATTTTTTTAAACCTTAGTGAGGAGGGTAATTTGGTATTTTGGCATGATAATCATAGCGATAACTTGTTCCCTCATGTGTGATTTCTACGATACAAGGCAGTAAGATGTTGAGGAAAAGTTGTGATGCCTATTTAGCTCATGTGGTAGATACTAGTATGGGTGCACATGAGTTGCATGAGATTCCTATTGTGGGAGAATTTATTGATATTTTTCCAGATGAACTATCTGGTTTACCACCAAACAGTGAAATGGAATTCAGTATTGACATAATTCCTCGTACAACCCCATATCTATAGGTTCTTACAGTATGACATATATAGAGTTGAATGAGCAATTACTAGAACTGAAATAGGCTTCATAAAGCCTAGTTCTTCACCATGGGGTGTACCAATATTATTCGTGAAGAAGAAAAATGGCTCTTTGAGATTATGTATTGATTATCGGCAGTGAAATCAAGTTATCATTTGCAACAAGTATCATTTGCCTCAAATTGATGATTGTTTTGGTCAATTATGGGGAGCCAAGGTATTTTCCAAGATAGACCCGAGATCCGAATACCATTAGTTGAAGGTGAGAGAATGAGATATACCTAAAATTGATTTTAGAACCCATTATATACATTATGAATTCTTATCATTGTGTTTATCATTATACTTTTATGGACTTGATGAACCGAGTATTCAAACATTACTTGGTCAATTTATCATTGTATTTATCGATGACATCTTGGTGTATTCTAGTAGCGAAGACGAGCACAGAAAGCATCTAAGAATGGTTTTATAGACCTTGAGGGAGAAACCGTTGTATGCCAAGTTGAGTAAGTGTGAGTTTGGCTTGATATGATTGTATTATTGGGCCATGTCATTTCAGTAGATGGTGTTTATATGGATCCCAAGTAGATTGAAGCAGCGGTTAATTGGGAACCTCATACTAATGTAACCGAATACAAAGTTTCTTGGGACTAGATGATAAGTGTGGTTTATACCCACTTATTCATGCATTCATATCTTACTATTTTGTTAGATTTCGTATCATTTAATGTATTTCGTAGTTCTTTTATGTTTTATTTGTAGGAAGCAATAATATATGGATCTTGGGGCATTTATACGTGTTTTGGGACCATATGGACGCATGTGAAGCACACGGGAAGAGCATAATCACAGAACACATAAATCCAGGGAAACTGTCGAGCGTCGTGTTGCGTCGTTGCTGTGCGACACGATGCGTCATCCAGCAATACAAAAACCTGAGATTTCAGAGCCGCGGCGCCCACTTTCCGGCGCCCTGGCGCCCCGCAGCGACCAAATACACCAATTTTAGGGTTTTAACATGCATAAAGACCCCAAGGCTTTATTATAAATAGATTAGTTCATCCAAACTCAAAGGAGGAGGCTAATACACAGCAAAAAACACAAAATACTTATTTTTTAGAGAGATCCAAGGAGGAGGATTGAAGAGCGATAAGAGGAGACAAAGACGGTGACGTCCGAAGACGAAGGGATTCAACTCGGGTTTAATCTTTTAGTTTCCATCTTTAAGCTCTATTGATTTCTATTAGATTCATGACCATAATTTCCTTGTTATTATCTTTTGTCATGAACTAAATCTATAATTTTAGAGGATGATGTAGCCGATGTTTAAACCTATGTATTGATTGCTAAATTGAGTTTATTGAAATTATAATTTAGTTTATTTATATTCTTTTGGGTTTAATTCTTCTTGATTGTTGGCCACAATTGAAGATGATGAATGTTTAGAATCTATTACTCGAGATAGAGGATTTTGAATAAGATCTAGAGAATATGACCTATGATTTTATAGAATTCGAGAGAATCTATAGTTACTTTGAAGTCGTTAATATAGAATCACAGAACATGATGATTTGTTAATTACTAGATTTTTATAGGGATATCAAAGTCTGTAATTGATAATACTTTCACTATTACTCAAGAGAGAGAGTTGAATACTGTAGGTAGACCGGGCCGGCAATTCGGTTCGGTTCGGTTCCGGTTCTGGTTCCATTCGGTTTTTTTTTTTTTTACTTTTTGAAAATAAAAGTTAAATTACAAATAATTACATTAAATTATTATTTTTGAAAATAATTACAAATAAAATTACATAATTACAAATAAAATTATGTAAATTACAAATTACGTTAAATTACATTACATAATTACACTAAATTACAAATAAAATTCTTATCTAAAAAATTAAAAAAATATATTATTGTATAAATTCAAACCGGTTCCAACCGGTTCGGCTAGGGGAGGAACCCTAACCGAACCGGTTAGGTTCCGGTTCGGTTCCGGAACCGGTTGGAACCGAAACCTTCCGGTTCGGTTCCGGTTCGGTTCCGGTTCCGAACCGGAACCTTGGCCGGGTCTAACTGTAGGATTCTTGAGTTATAAGCAATGCAACGGAATAATGAGTGATTGGCATAACAAATACATAAGGGATAACTAGGTGAAATCAGACTCTAGAATCTCTCTCATCTTGGTTTATTTTATTTAACGTTTTAATATCTTGCATATCTCTGTGGGTTCGATACTCTTTTACTTATCTTACTAAAGCTTGACACCGTACACTTGTGGTACGATATAAAATATCACAACACTAGAAGGTTATTACCAACGCTTTGTCCATGTATTCTCCATTATTGCAACATCGTTGATGAAGTTTTTGAATAAGAATGTAAGAATCAAGTGGACTGATAAGTGCCAGTAAAACTTTGATAAACTCAAGAAGTGTTTGACAACTGCTCCCTTCCATCAAAAAATGGTGGATATGTGGTGTATAGTGATGCCTCAAGAAAAGGGTTGGGTTGTGTATTGATGCAACATGAGAAGGTAATATCTTATACTTCTCGACACCTTAGGCCTCAATTGAATTATCCTACTCATGAATTTGAATTAGCGGCAGTAATGTTCACATTGAAGATTTGGAGACACTACTTATATGGAGAAAAGATATCAAATCTTCATTGTTAACAAAAGTCTCAAGTATTGATGAATGGTAATTATATCACTATTTCCCACTCATTTAACCTAATATCTTGTTAAGTTTCTTGGGTTTTGTGAATGTTTTGATGTGTTTTTGTGTTGTTTTGTAGATAAATAAAGTTTGGGAAGCATTGGATGCGATTCGGGGCCAAAACAGAGAAAATAGACAAAAAAGGGTAAAATAGTAATTTGGCACGTCGCGACGCGCAACCTACTTCGCGACCGCTAACGTGCACCGGGAGCCTGCTAAAATGCGCCGTGACACGTGTCAAAATCAGAGAAGTTTGCTAAAATACGCCGATGCTAAAATGCGTCGCTAACGTTCGTCGGATGCTAACGTGCGCCTGTCACGTGTCATCATCAGAACAGATCATGCTAACATGCACCGTGCCACGTGTCACAATCATATGGTGCCGACAATCCGCGTGACACGTGTCATCTTTATATTTGACCGCATTCACCGCGTGCCACGTGTCATCCACGTGTCTGCCATGTCAGCTGCATTACAGAGTCATCTGCCACGTGTTACCACATCATCAATAGTCAATCATAGTCTGCCACATGTCAGCATCTCAGAAGACCGAATCATACCGCGTGCCACATGTCAAAATTTCATTAGGCCGACAGAATATGTGTGGCACGTCTGCAGTCAACCGGTCAATGCGTCTTACACTCCATGTACACGTCGGCGTCGCGACGCGTGAAGGATCATATTGCCTATAAATTCAGCTCATTTGCACCTCATTTGCTTTGTGTTTTCCTTAGGGTTTTCTTAGACTTTTAAGGATTGCATCTATTTTGTAAATTATTGTAATAATTAAATTACGTATTTTTATTGTTAATTTTAATTTTAATTTTAATATTTTAATTTTAATTTCTTTTATGTTTTGCATTTAAATTTCAGTTGGGGTAAAAGGTGAAATATTTAATATAATTATCTAGGTTAATCTCACTTAATTATAATATTTAAATTATAATTTAACCGAATTAATTAATGGCAGACTTTATTACCGCCTATATGGTCGGTTGAAATATAAATTACTTTACCGCCTATATAGCTGGTCTTTATGTGACAAATAATTACAGCCTATATAGCTGGTGTAATTGGACTAAATGGATTACCGCCTATATGGCTGGTTTTAAATGTTTAACATTATTAATTCCTGAGAAAGCATAACAGAAAATAATTTATATATTATAATAAGTGAGATTCCTATATTTGAAATATTAAATATGGATCCTCTAACCCCCATCATTGTCATTTTATTCTAGGGAAGTGATGAAACACAATATTCACATACTTAATAATGGATTTAATTATATAATGGGTAATTCTTTAATTTGTTTATTGAGTCTTAAGCTTAATGCTTCTTGTTGCCTGATCACCAATAAAATTGATGTGGTAAAACTAAAATGAACTTGGAAAAGGAATTTTAGGTTTCAGCCTTAGATTCAATAGTTCACTATATTCCTTGAGGATAGATAACCCTTTAATAGATTTCCTTACAGGATAGACATATACCTGTCGGGCGTGGGTAGCCATAATTGAACTTGAACTTAATGAATTCAGATAACTATGTTAACATAGACATATGATTAATTGGGTTACACTGGGTATTTGTGTCTGACCTTCGACAGAGGCTTTTGCATAACTTCGTGTTCCAGGTTAGCAAATTAATTTATTACACATTTATAACAGAATCAATTCATCTTTAAAATAATATTTTGTGGAGTCATAACCCTAGGTATTTTGTGCCTTTTGTTATTTTCCTTAGTATTTTCTTTTGTTTATTTTATTTATTTATTTATTCAACAAATCCACATTCAACCAACCAAAAGCAATCATTCTCTTCTCCCTATAATTAGATACCTGTAAATAAATAGATTGAACAATAATAAAAATAGTAGGAATTAAGTCCTCATAGGATCGATATTTTTATACTGCTTGAACGATATGTGCGCTTGCGTTATACGCGTGTGATTGTACTGGTCAAGTTTTTGGCGCCATTGCCGGGGACTTATATTTCTTGAGTTATTAAATTTGAAGCTATCTCATTTACTTGTATCTAATTTTCTTTTATTTGTAATTTTTATTTCCTTCTTTTGTATTTCAGGTGGTTGACATGGATCTTAATTGGGAGATTGCAAGATTACGAGCTTTACTAGAAGAAGATACACCCTAAATCTGGGAGCAGCAGTCCGGTTTTGTGAGGCCTGTTGTCCAGCCCAACAACTATCACTGGATTCCAGAACCAAGCAATATTACATTTGCTTATCAGAATGCAATGGGGAGATGTGAGATATGCGATAGTAACCACCGAGCGATCAATGCATATACCTTTCAGAGTGGCAGAATTATCAGAATCATTCAAGGTACAAAGAGCCAGCATATGTCACAGAACCACATTTTCCATCTTATCCACCATCCACCTACGATCTTTCAAGAACCAGAACCATCAGAGGAAGATCAGGTGATTGTCATGCTCAAAGATTGATTCAATGAACGGGAAGCTTAAATAGATACACAATTTCAGAGTCAAGCAGAATCCATACAGAGAATGACAGATCGGATCAGACAATTAACAGAAAACCAGAGCTACATACCTCAATGAGCATTTTTAGATGACACTGATGAAGCCTTCGAGTACCAAACCTTTCACGATGACACTTTAGCAGAGGAGGAGGCTAAGCAGAGTCAGGAATCTGAGGTATCAGTTCAGGAACCCGAACCAGCAAAGTCTCGATTTGATGATTATTATTCGGACTCTGACAAGGATGAAGAAGCAGAGCTGTTTATGCCAATAAGAATTGAGGATGAAACTCTGTATCCTCAAAATGAAGATCTTGAAGCTTCCATTACATAAATGTTTGAAGAAGATCTACCTGAGCCAGTCACATCAGAGGATGAAGACCTAAAATTCGACACTTCTTTACATCCTCAGTTGGACACCTATGGAGCATACATTTCACAGATGACAGATGAAGAATTGAATGCGAAAATCCTCAAATATATTTGTGAAGAAAATGTGGAGCAAGAAGAAGAGTAATTGGAGGAGAAATTGACTGATCATATTGAAGATCTCGGACATTCAGAAGAAACATCACTATTTTGGGAGTGCAGATCAGAAATATCGCCCAGAAGCTTGACAGAATGGAACCTCCATTTCAAGTCAAGCACCATACGAGACCCCCTGATTTTCTTTCCAGAATCATTGGAGCGACAAAGATAAAAAAGGTGGCACGAGCACTGAATGAGACAAAACTCTTTTTGCCACTTTATAGTTGGAAGAAACCCTTCAAAAGCAACGCACACGAGATTGTCTTTAATCGGACATCCAAGACGATGCTGAAATCTCATTGACAGATGGATTTCAGTCACGTCTGGCTGAAGACGAAAAATTTAGAGCTAGCAGGGAGGCAACCCATGCAATTTTGTTGTAATTTTTATTTTTATTATTTTGTATATACATGTTGTAGAGTTTTAAATTTTATGTGTTATTTTTGCAGGAAAAATAAAGACAAAATATTTTTAGGGCAAAGCAAACCATTGCAAGTGGGATTTTCACAAAATAAATTTGACAAAATTACGAGGATAAAAAGTTAATCCAGTAAAGACGGTTGAGTAAGAAGTCAACTCTTGAGAGGCGTCCCATTGGATTTATTCGTCAAAAGATTTGATTTTGCCAAAAAAAAAAAAGCGTCCAATGATTTGATTGTTTGTTTTAGTTAAAAAGTTTTAGGAAAAGATAAATGTTAATTTCACTTTTATCTCTATTTTGAATTTCATATCTAGGTCAGACTCGTACGCACTTAAAAAATAATTTTGTAAGCAGTTAAATAATAAGGAATTAACAAAGTGACTAGTTAAAATAATCGGTGGTTGATGAATGACCGTTTGCCTGAGTTTCTGATTCTGTCAACAATTACTTATTATATGGGGTAGGTAAAAAAAAATTAAACTAAACCAAGCAAGTACTTAATAACCGGGCATCTTTCCTCAGTAAGTAGTGATTGTTCGCGTCGAACGAGAAAGCTTGTGTTAGTTTAATAAACATCTGAGATCCGAGTGATTAAGTCTGTAGGGGTGTTTTAACACCTAGTGCCCTAAAACCATCTGGTTTGGGAGTCACTGGCCTAAAGCTCGCTACATGGATTAAAGATATTGTATATAAATAAAAAAAAATCAGAAAAATCACATATCTCACCTGCGCTGATTGTAGTAGACAGAACAATTTTAGATACTCAGGTTGGTTTGACCCATTAACTACTGAGAGTTGAGACAAAATCATCGAGTTGACAACTTAGAATCGAAGCTGTTTGCAGAATTATTCACACACACACTTTGAGTCTGATTTAGATATTTTGTTCAAAAGAAAGGATTTTTAGTTGAAAAATGCATTTTGAAGGTTCCTCTAACTTTGATGCTAGATATTCTCTGAGGACGTTATTTATATATCTATTATTTTCTTTCTTTTTCTTTTCTTTTCTCTTGTCTTTTTGCTTTTGTGTGCATTAGTTTTATTTTTTGCTTTTGTGTGCATTAGATTGATGTTTGTGGGTATCGTCACTGTAAGCCCTCACGAGACTACAACTCGTCCACTAGGGACACCTAGGGTTTTAAAGGCTTGTTGCATAAGTTAAATGAAACAGTGATCCATACGAAAGTGACCTAGTTTAAAGATTTATTGTATTTTATTTTATTGTTTTACTCGAGGACTAGCAAAATGTTAGGTTTGGGGGTGTGATGAGTGGTAATTATATCACTATTTTCCACTCATTTAACCTAATATCTTGTTAAGTTTCTCGGGTTTTGTGAACGTTTTGATGTGTTTTTGTGTTGTTTTGCAGATAAATAAAGTTTGGGAAGCATTGGAAGCAATTCGGGGCCAAAACAGTGAAAAATGACAAAATACGCTGTGACACGTGTCAAAATCAGAGAAGTTTGCTAAAATGTGCCGATGCTAAAATACGCCGCTAACGTGCACCGGATGCTAACGTGCGCCTGTCACGTGTCATCATCAGAACAGATCATGCTAACATGCGCCGTGCCACGTGTCACAATCATATGATGCCGATAATCCGCGTGACACGTGTCATCTTCCTTTTCGATCGCATTCACCGCGTGCCACATGTCATCCACGTGTTTGCCACTTGTCAGCCACGTCAGCTACATTACCAAGTCATCTGCCACGTGTCGCCACATCATCAACAGTCAATCATAGTCTGCCATATGTCAGCATCTCAGAAGACCGAATCATACAGCATGCCATGTGTCAAAATTTCATTAGGCCGACAGAATCCGCGTGCAACGTCTGCAGTCAACCGGACAACGCGTCTTACTCTCCATGTACACGTCGACGTCGCGACGTGTGAATGATCAGATTGCCTATAAATTCAGCTCATTTGCACCTCATTTGCTTTGTGCTTTCCTTAGGGTTTTCTTAGACTTTTAAGGATTGCATCTATTTTTGTAAATTATTGTAATAATTAAATTATGTATTTTTATTTTTGTTTTTATTTTTAATATTTTATTTTTAATTTCTTTTATGTTTTGCATTTAAATTTCCGCTGGGGTAAAATGTGAAACATTTAATATAATTATCTAGGTTAATCTCACTTAATTATAATATTTAAATTATAATTTAACCGGATTAATTAATGGCAAACTTTATTACCGCCTATATGGTTGGTTTAAATATAAATTACTTTACCGCCTATATGACTGGTCTTTATGTGACAGATAATTACCGCCTATATGGCTGGTGTAATTGGACTAAATTGATTACCGCCTATATTGCTGATTTTAAATGTTTAACATTATTAATTCCTGAGAAATGAGAATAGAAAATAATTTATATATTATAATAAGTGAGATTCCTATATTTGAAATATTAAATATGGATCCTCTAACCCCAACATTGTCTTTTTATTCTAGGGAAGTGATGACACACAATATTCACATAATTAATAATTGATTTAATTATATAATGGGTAATTCTTTAGTTTGTTTATTGAGTCTTAAGCTTAATGCTTCTTGTTGCCTGATCACCAATAAGATTGATGTGGTAAAACTAAAATGAACTTGGAAAATGGATTTTAGGTTTCAGCCTTAGATTCAATAGCTCACGATCTTCTTTGCGGATAGATAACCCTTTAATAGATTTCCTTACAGGATAGACATATACCTGTCGGGCGTGGGTAGCCATAATTGGAACTTGAACTTAATGAATTCAGATAACTTTGTTAACATAGACATATGATTAATTGGGTTACACTGGGTATGTACGTCTGACCTTCGACAGAGGCTTTTGCATAACTTCGTGTTCCAGGTTAGCAAATTAATTTATTACACATTTATAAAAGAATACATTCATCTTTAAAATAATATTTTGTGGAGTCACAACCCTAGGTATTTTGTGTCTTTTGTTATTTTCCTTAGTATTTTCTTTTGTTTATTTTATTTATTTATTTATTCAACAAATCCACATTCAACCAACCAAAAGCAATCATTCTCTTCTCCCTATAATTAGATACCTGTAAATAAATAGAATCAACAATTAATAACAATAGTAGGAATTAAGTCCTCGTGGGATCGATATTTTTATACTACTTGAACGATACGTGAGCTTGCGTTATACACGTGTGATTGCACCGGTCAAGTATCTAATCACATATGGGGAGTTGAATATGAGACAAAGGTGATGGATCGAGCTGTTGAAAGATTATGATTGTACTATCGACTATCACCTGTGAATGGCTAATGTAGTAACAGATTCTCTTAGTAGGAAGTCCACAGGTACCTTAGCTCACATGGAAGTCGTTCAGTTGCCATTATCAGTAGAACTTAGATATTTGAGATTTGACTTATCAATTAGTGATTTAGAATCTCTATTAGCAACCCTTAAGATCATGCCTATATTAATGGAGAGAGTTAGAGAAGCTCAGGCTTATGATGCCCGTTTGATGAGAATCATCAATGACGTGAAAAATGAAGAAAACTCAAATTTCTCACTTAGAGATGATGGTACGTTGATATACATGTATAAATTATATGTACCTGGAATGAAGAGCTTAAAGAGATAGATCATGGAAGAAGCATGTTGTTATGCTTATTTTTATCCAAGCATTACTAAAATGTACTAAACCCTTAACGAGAATTATTGGTGGAAAGACATAAAGAATAAGAAGATAACATAATTTGTATCAAAGTGCTTAGTGTGTCAGTAGATTAAAGCAGAGCACCAGCATTCTGCAGGTACTTTATAGTCGCTTCCTATTTCTGAATGGAAGTGAAAACACATCACTATAAACATCGTTTCAGGATTGCCTCGTACGAAAAAGAGACATAATTTAGTATGGGTGGTTATTGACAGACTGACCAAATCAGCTCATTTTCTACCTGTCAGAGTTGATTATTCTTCGAACAAGTTAGCATGGATCTATATTGATGAGATAGTCAGACTTCACAGCACTTCCTTGTTGACTATGTCAGACAAAGATTCGAGATTTACCACAATATTATGGCTAAGTTTGCAAGAGGCTTTGGGTACTAAAGTGAAGTTCAATACTTCTTCCCATCCTCAGACAGATGAGCAGTCAGAAAGAACCATTCAAACCTTAGAGAATATGTTGAAAGGTTGTGTTATGGAGTTCAGAGGTAGATGAGATCGACATCTATCCTTGATGGAGTTTGCCTACAATAATAGTTACCGTGTTAGTTTGGGCATGGAACTTTATGAGACATTATATGTGAGGAAATACAAGACTCATATTTTTTTAGGATAAAGCAAGTGAGAGGAAACTCTTAGGTCATAAGATTGTTCAGATTACTGTTGACAATGTAGAAATGATTGAATCTAAGTTGAAGGCGGCTAAAGATAAAAAGAAGAGCTACATAGATCTTAAATAATGACATTGAGTACTAGGTGGGTGATAAAATGTTCTTGAAAGTTTCACATTGGAAGAGTGTAATGAGTTTTGGCAAGAAAAGGAAGTTGAGTCCTTGATTTATTGGGCCATACGAGATCGTAGAGCGAATTGGCCCAATTATTTATAGACTTGCATTGCCACCAGAGTTATCAAAGATTCACGATATTTTCCACTTGTCTATGTTGAGGAGGTATAGATTAGACCATTCTCACATTTTACAAGAACAAATAGTTGAGTTCAGAGAAGACTTGATATATACAGAACAACCGATAGGAATTCTGTCTAGAGAGTTGAGGCAGTTGAGAAACAAGATGATTCTGTTGGTGAAGGTCTTATGAGGTAAACACTCAAAAACATTTGGTAGCGTGAAGAAGACATGAGGAACACATATCCTCATTTGTTTCCACTCTCAGGTATGTGAATTTCATTGACCAAATTCTTTTAAAGGGGAGAGAATTTTAACACCCCATTTTTTAGAACCTTAGTGATGAGGGTAGTCTTGGTATTTTGGCATGGTATTATATAAAGCAAAATTGCTTTATGTTGCTTCATTTTAAACAGAGAGAGACAAGTGAGAGATGAAGAATTTAGAGAGATAATGAGAGAGAAAAAAAGAGCATTTTTCCCCGATCTGTCCGAATCAGAGTCGATATTGACCGAGTCTTCTAAGAAAAGCGTAGAGCTTGACGTGAGGAATATTTTGGCGGTGGTATTGTTGTAGGAAACTAACAATTTTCGCTGATTTTTGGTAAGAATTTTTTTTATGGTTTTTCTTAATTTTTCATTGATCCGGAACTCCAGTTGATGAACCGTCGGTGGCATTGGAACCATGAGAGGCAGAGGAACACTCGGCCACCAAAACTTTCAAATTTTGACCAGTAAGTGACGCTCACGTGCACCTTTAGCAACAGTACGTGAGGCCTACTTACGACCTGGAGACACGGCACATACAACCAACGCGCTAGATAGAATATTAGCGCCGATCTTCTAAGTCCCTCTGTGTATTGTCCTACCATTCCGAGTAGTAATTGACATTCAAATCTCAATTTTTATGTAATCCATCATTAAATTCAATTTAAGCGTATATATGCTTCGGAAACGTAATTATCCCTAAAGTGTGATTAATTTATTTACTTAGATTATGTAAATGATTTCCATGTAGTTGGAAGTGAATTACAAATTTAATTGGGAAATATGGTTGAGTAAGAATGTGTATAGAAAGTTATTGTAGGCTCGAGATTGGGCTAACGATGTTGAATTGGTATGTGGATGTGAATGTTGCGAATTGAATATGATTGTAAGTTTAATAAGGTTGTAGTGCATAATGAAAGTCTGTATTGTAGATGGAACTCTGCCAAAATTTCGTTAGGATTATGAGAACGATTTAGTCACGTTTCTTGCATGTTATATTATCTATCGTAGTTAGGATTATGTTCATTTTCGTAAATCCTTATGTTTTTTTAGGGGATCGAGATATAGTTGAAATTACCTACAAGTCTTACAACAACACTATACCCAAAAAGGTGGGTAAATTGGATAATTAAAAATAAATGCGAAATTTAGATTCTTAACAAATTTTAAGCTATTGCTAGAGCAAGCTCTACCGAATATCACAATTAATAAATTCAAAACTATAACAATGGCAAAGTAAATGAGTTAAGGGAAAAGAAACACAAAATCGATTTTATAGTGGTTCGACCAAATCTTTTGCCTATGTCCACTTCTCTTCAAGCTCCCTTGAAGGTTATACTAAGTTCAACAACTTTTACAACCGAGAGGTCTTTGATCCAAGGCTTCTCTCTAATCTTTACAAAAATCCACCATTGAGAGTACCCACCACTCTCACAAGGGATTTCACACGAGTGTTTCAAGAATAAAAGTGTTTATAAATTTATTTAGGAACTTGCTACAGATAACAAAGATTGAGTGTGAGTGTGTTTATCCAAATCTTATTAAACTCGCTAAATGATAAAAAGTTGTATGTAATGAGCTTATGAAATGATCAAGAAGATTTTTGTGTTTCTCTCTGATTTTTTCTTTCAATAAAATGTTCAAAAGTATTAGAACTCAGTTAAAATGAGATAGATTATTAATTTATAGAGAAAAAATCGAGCAGACCCAACTTACTGTTCTGATACCAGTATGTCGATTTTCAGGGACCAGTATGCCGGTCTGAAGTTGAAACGGCTACTGAATAGTTACCGTTGAACATTTAATATGCGAAACTTACCATATTATTGACTGGTATAGTTCATGCCGGTTCTAGAGAGCATGTAAAAAATTTAGGTTCACCAATATGAAGACCGGTTCTAATAATAGTGTGTTCATAATACAAAGACCGGTATGCTGATCAATGAGGTCTATCCCGGTTGTAATAACGATTCATAGAGCATGTTAAACTTTAGGTATACCGGTATGGAGACCGGTGAGATCTGTCCGGTAAACCGATTATTGTACATAAACTTAGTATTTGATTTTAATGAATTATATGAATGTGTATGAGTTCTATGAGCTTAGAAATACTTGAATTAACAACTCACTTACATTGAAAGATCTAAGCTACAAGATTTTGCATTTCCACTTGTTCATTTGGCTATGTCTTCTCAATTATTTTGATTCGAAGTCTTTTTGTATTGCATTGTGAATGTGTATCGATGTCATTATGTGTTGCATCATCTAAATCTTTCATTAAGTGCAATGTCGCTTATAGCCACTGGCGGGGACGATCCTACTGTATAGTTTCTTTTCTCGGTTTTCTACTCACCAGGTGCGTAGATAAACTTGTAACATTGATATTTTTCAAAGTATATAGTTATGTATATTTTCTTAAATGAATTTCAAAGTAATTCATTAAATGATTTATTTTTTAAAATGTTTATATTTTGCTATAAAAGAATGCAGATCATGAGTTTGTAATATATGAGAAAGTTTGCATGATTTTTGAGTACATGAGCATGTGTTTTAGAAATGATTTTTATGTTAGAATATACTTCGTATACATATATAGGTCAGATTATTTTCCATATGACAAGGTCTCATGTTGTCAGTTATTGACATGAGGATGCCACATGTAGGACTGAGCACCGGTTCCGGGTAGACCCGGAACCGATTGGAACTGGACCGAATTTTCAGGTTTGGAACCAGAACCGATTTGAACCGGATCGGTTCTGGTTTCAAAATGGAAGAACCGAATTTAAACTGTCCAGTTTCAATTTTGTCATGAACGGAACTGGAACCAGACCGGAACCTATTTTGGGAATTGAATTTAGAACCAATTTCAGAACCAGTTTTAAAACATAATTTCATAATCAGTTTTAAAACCCAATTTCATAACCTAAGTTAAAGCTCAATTTAAACCCAATTTCATAACCAGTTTTAAAATCTAATTTAAACCAAATTTCATAACTCAATTAAAACTCAATTTCATAACCTAATTAAAACCCAATTTAAACTCAGACATTTCCTGCAATAATATTATGTATTGAGTCAAAAATATTATGCAATATACATTTTTATTTATTATTTTATTTATGTATGGACAGTTGCCAAGAATATTATGTAATATTTAAGTGTGGGAAATAATTATATTTTCAAAGTTTGACAATAATAAATACATAGGTTAAATAAGAGTCGGACCGGAACCAGACCAAAACTGAATTGGAACCGATTAATAAGGTACCTTATTTAATTACGTAGGTTCTGGTTCCACCCAGAACCTAATTAGAACCGATTAATATGGTACCCTATTTAATTGGGTAGGTTCTGATTTCACTTAGTTAGGAACCAATTTTTTCTGGGTAAGTTCCGATTCCACACGGAATCGGAATCAGAATCGAAATAGATTTTGCTCACCCCTAGCCCCATGTTGCCAGTTTTTCCGTATTGTTACGAGTGTGTATATAGATGATTAAGCAATTTTTATTTTATGCAGAGTATTCTTGTGCAAAATAAAATTTATGAGAAATAAGATTTATGATTTCCAAGAAATGATCATGAAATATTTTATACTCCAATTTATAGATTTATATATTTACTTGTATTATGAAAGACTTATTCGATTCATCTTGTTACCTGTTTATCCATGGCACTAAGTTGTGAACCATTGCAGTAAGCATGAACTTACTTTTATTTTTTTTAATTTTACAGGTTAATAAGATTAGTAGATTATTCCATTTGTCTTATGATGTTTCTTCATCATATTCTGCCAATAGAGAAAGGTTGTGCCAACTGACCGGCGTAAACACACACGTATAACGCAAGCGCACGTATCGTTCAAGTAGTATAAAAATATCGATCCCACGAGGACTTAATTCCTACTGTTGTTATTAATTATTGATACTATTTATTTACAGGTATCTAATTATAGGGAGAATGGAATTGATTGCTTTTGGTTGGTTGAATGTGGATTTGCTAATTAAAATAAAAACAGACTCAAAAGAAAATACTAAGGAAAATAAAAGAAAAGACTCAAAGATCTAGGGTCGTGACTCCACACAATATTAATATAAAGATGAATTGATTCTCTTATTTATGTGTAATAAATTAATTTGCTAACCTGGAACACAAAAATATGCAAAAGTCTTTGTCGATGGTCAGACGCAAATACCCAGTATAACCCAATTGAACCATATGTCTATGTCAACCAAATTACATGGATTCATTAAGATTAAGTTCCAATTATGGCTACCCCCGCCCGACAGGTATATGTCTATCCTGTAAGGAAATCTATTAAAGGGTTATCTATCCTCAAGGAATATCGTGGGCTATTAAGTCTAAGGCTGAAACCTAAAATACCTATGTCTAGTTCATTTTAAGTTTACCACATCAATCTTATTGGTGATCAGACAACAAGAAGCATTAAGCTTAAGACTCAATAAACAAACTAAATAATTACCCAATAAATAATTAAATCAATTATTAAGCCTAGTAATATTGTGTTTCATCACTTCCCTAGAATAAAAATAAAATTGTTGGGGGTTAGGGGATCCACTTTTAGAAATCTCAAATTATTATAATATGGAAATTGTCAGTATTATCCAATTAAGTTGAACCAGCCATAAAGGCAGTGTTATTATTTATCCATAAACCAGCCATATAGACGGTAATTATTTGTCACCTAAAGACCAGCCATATAGGCGGTGTCACATTATGTTACATAATTAAAACCAGCCATTAAGGCGGAATCAACTTTTAATTTATATTATTAAATCACAATTTTCATAATATAATTGAAGTGAGATTAATCTACCTTTACTATTTCTAATTTAGAAATCTCTCTTATTATAATATATAAATCTGTGTGATATTTACCAACCAGCCACATAGGCGGTATCCTGATTAAGTCAAATTAATAATTAATTACCAACCGACCAACCAGGCGGTATCCTCATTAAGTCCGGTTAAAACCAGTTTAAAAATCATTACCAACCGACCAATATAGCGGTATCCTTATTAAGTCAGGTTTTAAATAATTTATATATTATAATTAAGGGAGATTAATCTAAATTATAAAAGTAAAAAAGCTTCACATTTACCCCAGCAGTAAATTAACTACTAACATAAAAGAAGAAAAATAAAATAAAATAAAATATTATTACAAAAAGTAAAAGTGCATAATTAAAAATACTAAAAGTAAAAATGCTTAATTTAAATTACAAAAACTTAAACACACAAGATGCAATCCTTAAAGTCCTTACAAAACTCAAGGAATGCATGATTTGAATTCTGACATCGTGCTGAATTTATAGGCGTCAGTAGGGGTCGGGCGTCGTGACGCGCGTGATTTCGACGTGGAGTGCTGAGAGCTCGACACGTGGGATTCTGGATAAGGTGATAAGGTGACACGTGGCAAGGCGGCTGGGAGCTGAATGATTGCGCTGACGTGGCGAAAAGGATTGTCGGCACCATATGATTGTGACACGTGGCACGCTGTGATTGGTTGATGATAACGTGGCGATGACGTGGTATTTTGACTCGGTCAGCCGGTGATGTGGACGATGACGTGGCTGACACATGGAGTGACACATGGCGGCACGTGGTGATGGCGACTGTCGGCACCGTAGGATGATGACACGTGGCACGGTGCACGTTAGCGGATGCTGTGATGTTGACACGTGGCAGGCGCACGTTAGCAAGTCATACTTTTCAGATTCTGACACGTGTCCCCCGGCGCACGTTAGCAAGTCTTGGTGCATGTTAGGCGTCGCGATGCCAAAGGCATGGCGCGTCGCGACGCGCCAAAATTACCAAAATGTCATTTTTCCAATTTTCACTGTTTTGGTCCAAATCACCTCTAGAATGTCCTGAAACTTTATTTATCTACAAAATAACACAAAACACATCAAAATATTCACAAAACTCAAGAAATTATACAAAATATTAAGTTAAATGAGTGGGAATAGTGATATAATTACCACTCATCACCAACAGTAGAGTGTCTTGTGATATGTATTTTGGGATGAAGGATTTAGTTATATCTTCCTTTTGAGTATTATTATTTTGATACGGGCACAAAGTCTATTTTTGATACATTGATGTATATACGTTTAACCATGGACGATTCTGTTAAGATGGATCATGGAGAGCCTTCATATATATATTGATGATATTGTTACAGATCATATTTTAACTTTATATTAAGGGAATTGGTCCATATTTGGGGAAAACTCTGTTAGTTTCACGTTTCCGTGTTACCTATACCCTACCTAAGGAGATGAGTGTGACAAAAAATATGACTGTGCACATAAAAATGCGACTATCCTTATTAAAAAAAATGTGATTATCCTTTGAAAAATGTGTATGTCCTTAAAAAAAAGTGACCATCCTTATAGAAAATGTGTATCCTTTGAAAATTTCATCGTTCACTCCTGAAAAGGTAATTTTCACTATTCACGTATGAATAATTTTTTTTTTTTTAAATATTTAGAAAAAAATTAATGTTGTAATAGAAATGTATAAAATAGGGATATAAATATGAAAAAGACAATTTATGATTAATGCTGGACTAATCATGAAGAATTTAAAAATATTAGAACTAATTAAGTATTTGTCCTAAATTGAAATGGTGGAAAGGAGTTTCTAATAATTTTCTATTTTAATAATGAAACCACATTGAAATTCAGTTCGAAAGTGTCAACTAGAATTAGGATATGGGGTATGATTTTGGTTTCATTTTAGATGGATGGTCAAATTTTTTTAGGGGGTGCGGGAAAAAATATACTCTCAATTAACTAAAGTGAAATAATAGGTGAACAAAATAAAAAAAAAATTATAATTTAACGATTTTATTTTTAAAAATATATATATAATTTTTAAATATATAAAAAGATTGAAAAAAATTTATCATCAATTTGTCATCTCTTATTTAGTTATTTGGAGGAGTCAAATGACACTTCAAGTTTAATACGATTGTATGTACAGTCCTTATCAATGTTTACACATAGAATTGTGCAAAACAACATTTAAAAGCACCATTGAATTATAGCGAAAATTATATTATGTGCTGGGTGTATATGACATCTCTCTCACAGCAGGTGAGTTCCACAATTGTGTGGGGCCCACCTGCTATGAGAGAGATGACATATACATCCGGCACATGATATACCACCTCTTATAAATATCACCACATGAGGCCACTCCAGGATTTTTGCAGCGCATGAGGCACCATTGAAATGACAGAAATTTAAAGGAAAAAAATTATATTATTTTATCAATTCATGTCGTTTATGAGATAATTATTTAGAAACAATTCAACATCATAAGAAACTGAAGTCTCTAGTACAATGTGAATGACTGAAGGGGAAGGGCTACTTGCCCACAATAAGTTTTGATCTTCCTTGACCCTTGTTAATCTTGAACTGCTCTCCAAGACCAAAATGAGCCATCAATATCCAAACAAAAGTAATAAGCTCTCCACCTCTACTGACTTGTTGGGCATGTGTCCTTGCATCAACATGACTTGCTGCATATGACAACAATTCCACCCAAACTTTGCTCACGATCTCCCATCTCTCCCTCCTCTTCATCTTGTTCAGCTCCTGGGCCAGCATGCTTCCATCAAACAGCACAGATTTGCTTCGATCCCCCTTTACCGCAGCAGGTTTAACATAAGTAATCACCTTAAGAATTTCCTCACACGCCTGTTCCTCTTGAGTTGATTTCAGATTCTTTCTTACAAAGAATCTCTTGGCCTCCGCAAGGGTGTCTCGGAATCTTATTTTCCCAATCCCTGCCACAGCAGACATCATTGTGGGTTGCATGATCATAAGATACTGCATGTAATCTGAGAGGATCTTGCTGAATTCCCGATCGTTGTACTCTTTCTGGACCTCAGAGGATACAATAACAGGATCAGTACTAGAACTCTTTTTGTCTTCAGATTTTTCATCCTTTTTGTCCTGGAAATAAATGAGTTCTGTAGCAATGTGCCATAATAGAAGGCTTTCATCATAAGCAACCTCAGTAACATAATCCAATAATTCGTTGACGCGATTCCCATTTGGATCCCAATCCTGCATAACCCATTCGCCTTTAGCTGAAGATATACTCTCGGCAGCCTCTGGATCATCTGCATACTGAGCCTTCTTTTCAATTTCATCAAATATGAACTTCCACAGCTCCTTAGTGAAAGGCTCATGTGAAACATACCATATCTCATCCAAGAGATCCTGGAAGCCGATAAAATCAATGACTAGATTTTTTATCCAGACTAAAAATTGAATGGATTTACTCCAGATGTAGCTTAAACCACTGGTGAGTACCATCCAAATGTCACCTAAACCTGTAATGAATCTGTTCCAGAAGGTTTCTAAAGCATGGGTACTGACGCTACCCAAAAGCAGAAAGCGAATGACTTCTTTAGTTATGAAGCCTAAACCACGAATGAAATTACTCAAAATGGTGCCTAAACCATCAATAAAAATCCTCCAGATCTTGCCTAAACCACCGATGAATTCCCTCCAGATGGAGCCTAAATAATGATTGAATGTCGTACACAGAATGTCAATGTGCAAAAACTGAATGGCATTGTTCGCGTAAAGTAGAAACCAATTGCGGACTTTGTGTACCTTGGTTGGACGTCCCTTGAGGCAATATCTTATCAAGTTGTGTCCTGAGATGGATCCAGACCATCTGCGAAAGATTGAAGGTGTAGCCAGCAGTTCCTGCGTGATCTTGACATTTTTGCCGTCCAGCTTCTGCTCAAATTTATATTCCTGCCACCATGGACTTTTGAAATAGAGAAACCCCTGGAGAATGTACTGAGCAATGAACCCCTTGAAGTTTTTAAACCTGGATCCTGCACTATTCTCCTTATCCCTGGTGAGAGCAGCTAATGTCCAATCAGAGAAAATGAACATGACGAAAGATATGATGTCCAGGGCTATGGCCCCCCAGAACAAGGTGTATGTAACTCCAACATCAAAACCCTTGAATTCATTCTTCTTCACTCTGAAACTGAAATACCAAAGGGCCACCACAACGGATCCTGAAGCTATGAATCGGAAAGTATATCCCAACCATTGATGTATCACCTCGACCTTGGTATAGAAAACTTCATAAATGAAGTTGAGTTCAACCTCAATTAGTTTCAAGGCATCTTCCGCTTTTAAAGTTCGAAAGAAGTTCCGGCTCTCATCACGCTCACGGAAGCTGAAGATGAGATCTACGATTAGCCCTTTGAAAATAGTAAAGTACTTGTTAGCATATTTCACCACATCGAGATCAGTTAGATCTATCTTCTTTGGTTTAGCCTTGATTTTTTTATCAGGCTCTGGTATCGTGATTATTCTGGCAGGAAGTTGAGCCTTTATTTTGCAAGCATATTCGTCCATGAGCTTCGCATAATTCGGACCGGGATCAGGTTCTTTAAGCATGGAGTCTCGGAATTTATCCAAGCTTCCAAGATAGAGAGCACGAGTCCGCTCAAAATACTTGATAACACCAGCGGCAAACATGAGAATTGATGGCACAAGCAGCGCGTTTCCAGGGAGTGATTGGAGGAAGGCGTAAATAGAGGAAACTGCCTGGGTTATAAGGCCAAGCATGTGCCTGAGCCAGAGCTCGTTATCCTCCAGAGCCAAAGCAGTTATGGTGTCTGGACCACCAAGATGTAACAAAAGAAACGTTGGCCAAAATGCTAACAGATCGCTGTTCTGTTGTGGTTCTGAAGGTTCAGGGTTGTTGTTTTGGCTGTCGGAGATGAGACCAACGGCGTAATTAGCGGCCCAGTCGGCAAGCAAGTAAGCTGACCAAATCAACATTATCAGGAATTTGTTCCCGGAACCTTTTCTTAATGGAGCGAACAAAATTAAGAACGTCTGAAGTGAGAGACTGAATAAGATTACGCCCCGAATATTCCACTCGTTCCATACGTTCTTGACCTTCTTTGGGATAGGATCGATCGCCATGTTTATCTGTGACCAAGAAAATTTTAGTCTCAGCGAGTTACTACTGATAAAAGGGATGAATATAAAAACCATAAACCCAAGTCAACTCTTGAGTCTTTTTTTAAGATGATAATTAAATAAATGTTTTCCCTAATGGAAACTTCATCTATTTTTCCACAAGAGCTGCGGAGGGGGCGGCACTTACCGCCGGCAGTAGCAAGGTGGGCCCTGATTGTGGCCCCTGGATGCTAGCAACCAAGAAAGGAACATTGGCATAAGCTCAATACACGTATATTTGCCCAAAAACGGGCCTGGCAAGGGCAGGCGGATTAATTAGGGATACTCATGGGATAGGCGGGTTTGCTATGAACTGTTCGATTACTGGGGCTGAACTCTAGAGACTCTATCAAGGTCTCCAGCTAGCATGGGATAAGGGAATTCGCAAGGTGGAAGTAGAGGTAGAGGTGGATAGTCAATGTGTCGTTCAGATTGTGGAAAGTCAGAATATTGATCCTTGTGCTCACACTTCGCTCGTTCACAGAATTCAGTAGATGTTGAGATGTGCCTAGCAAATCTCCCTCACTCATGTCTACAAAGAGGCAAATCAGGCAGTAGATTTTGTAGCGAATTACGCTAGAGAATTACCGCAAGGTTGCCATCAGATGCTGGAGCCACTGGCAGGATTATCAGGTTGCTTGGCCATGGATAGGCATGGTATTTTCCTCCCCAGGCGTGTTAAGCTCTAGCAAGTCTTGTTGAGCTCCTTTTTCGATTAAAAAGAAATTGGGGAAATAAAAAAAAATAAAAATAGTATTGTAAAATATTTTATGTAAAATTACATTCCATTTCGAGTTTGTAGGAAAAACGGGGACCAAAACGGAGTTCGGAAACTCCAAAACGGAGAAAATGAAGTTTCAGTCAGTATCAGCACTGCGCGTCGCGACGCGGGAGCTTGGGCATTGAGATGCTCCAGAGTGTGAGAGCAATGCGAAGCTGAACGTCTTAGCGTTGTGACGAAAGGGTGTGCGTCGCGACGCTCCTAAGTCTGATGTTCGGTGTCGCGACGCTTAGGGGTCAGAGTCGCGACGCTGCCCTTGGCAGTGAGCATTTTTCAACTTCAAATCAATACTAAACACTCCCAATTTTCTCATAATACTTCAAATACACCTAAAATCCAATTTTAGCATCATAACCACCATCAACACATGTTATACAACTAGCATACATGTATTCTAAATACTTATATGCATTTGTTTGAATCAATACACAAATTAATTTAGCATCCCAATATGAAATATCTCATGAACAATTCTAGTTAACCCAAAGGTGGTCAAGTGATTCTAGAATGGTAGCCATAGCTCTATGCTTTAATCTAGAGTTCCAAACTCTTATTGATTGTTTCATGTTCAACATGAACATATTTGACCTAATTAACAAGCAAATTGTGTTTTACTTCCAAAGCATCATAATACAATTTATTAGCCTTATTTCAAATTTAAACTATGTAATCATGCATCCAATACATAATTCATCACTATATGTCTCACTAATAAAAACTCACTAATGAAGAACATAGCTTAAGAGAATTTCAAACTTACCTAGTAAGCTTGATGCAAATATTCAATCTCATTCTCTTTGTTGAAATGGTTGGAGAACTTCTAAGGTTTGCAAGCTTGACTTCAAGATCCAATCTTGATTCCAATGCTTGCAAGCTTCACTCCAAGATCCAATTTTGATTTCTCATATATGAAATGTTGTAGAGACTTCACAAAGTTTCTCTAAACAATTCTCTAACTTAGGCTAATTTCTCCAAGAATTGCTTGTATTTAGCTTTCTCAAGCTTAATTAAAACATTCCTAAAACTTACTATATATAGCAAAACTTAGGCAATTTTAATTAATAAAAGTTCTAATCAAATTTTATGTGGGCTTAATCTAATTTGTCCAAATATGTATAATTAGGTGTGACTAATCACATTTGTCTACCACTTTGATTTAATCCAATTAAATTAAGACAAAAATTAGGAAATGGATCAGTTCAATGTTTTCCACTTTGAATTAATTCAATTAGATCAAGCCAAAAACACCTATAATTATATACTTGTAATTACCATAATATCCTTAAATGGTAGAGATAATTATGAAATTACAACAAAGCCCTTGTATAAATATTGAATTAATCCAATTATGTCAAAGTAAATAATCAATGATATCTAATAACACTTGATTATCTTAATTAATAATTATAATATAGAATATTATCTTTTATCAAAATTAATCGGCTACCCAATTGCTCAACGAGTTCACTTTATATAGGGACTCTCTAAGTTCAGACATGTTCGTCATATAAGCCTAGCTAATATGTACGCAATTTGGCCACCTCCGAATTTGCGAAGAATATCGGTGACCTTTCTCAACTATACAAGTCTAGGTAATCACATTTTTTTATCAATCCCTCCATCATAGGCTATCCGAGTTGTGTTTAGGAAACATAAAATACAATGTCAAGTTTATGAGGCACACATCTCATGTCGATATATCGACTTTGGTCAAAGTTTTAAGAATCATGACTTACTTATATGGATACCTAAACCTCTTATGGTACATATAACGGCCGACATATACTATCTTGATTCGCACTTGATTAACGAGTATATCGGTCCACACCTAACGAGCATCTAGAGGCCATACCATGAACGGTTTTTGACATACATGACATCAAAGTGTGGATGATCTTTCACAAAATAAATGTTATCATATAGTCAAAGGATTACATATGCTCTCGACTCGAGGAGATTCCTATTGATGGTGGTGTGTACTTCCAACTATTAGGAATCACATGTGAATCATTTAGTATTTGGTTCAACCAATACCCACACGTTTATAAGAGCTTCCAAAGCTCATGGTACATCAAATTAAACCATTGGAACTCTAATTCCAATATACGATATGTGCTAGTCTTTAGGTTATATGAATTCGACCGTATTCCAAAACCAACGACTAAGAATATTTACTTTAAGAATAGTTTACTATAGTAATACTTATCACAATATCAGACCACTTAATGTCCATTATTACTACAAGATTATTCTAAAGTCGATGTAATTCTTAGCATATTTATACATCAATCTAATATGGATAATGACAATATCATTAATAAGGTATGAAATGAAAATGTAGTTATTTTATTAATAAATAATAAAATGTACAATACATTATTCGGATTGGCACTTCAAGCACCAACTCCAACAGCTGTGAGGTGTTGTTTCCCAATTAGACCAATTTATGTTTGCGGCAGGCCCACTTGTATTATCTTGTGGATGAAGCTTCATTTGTACTACCGACACGTGTCTTCCATGGTATGGCCAAATTTGCGCACCTACACCAGTGAACTGGTTCGACTGATTTCTATTCTAATTTTAATAAAAAATAAATATTTTTTTATAATTTTATTTAATTAAAATATTTATGATGTCAATTTGTTCTATCGGAACAGTTAAAACGGTCGAACTATTGACCCATTAAATTTTTTAAATTACCGATTCAACCACTGGTTCGTTTTTTAAAATCACAACTTGTTTTTTTATTTTTACTATTAATGGATTTGAATTTGTATTAATA